>VZZY01017411.1:79599-129730 GCA_013400335.1 Eurystomus gularis
AGATTTCTTTTAAATAGTCACATTAAACATCACTCTGCACAAATTACAGAGAAATTGACTGTCATTAGTTATATATAATATATATATATATACAATTTCTTTGTCTTTTTTATGTGTCAAAAATTTTGTGGATTAATGTGTTTGTAAAGAAGGCCAAACTGCATCAGCAATGGTGACAGTGCAGTCTAAACTCTTTCCATAAGATAGGACATTCAGATATTAAAGACACATACTATGCAGCACCTGTTAATACATTTAAACTGTGAAGGTTTGTTACAAATTTATATTGCAGAAAAGGATTGTTGTTTATTATGTTCTTACAGACACCTTTTCATGGAAGAAAAATAGTGAAGTTCATGTCCTCACTTTAAACAGTGTTTTCATGATACTGAGAAGTACTCAGTTGTTTCTGAGAGTTCAAGTCACCAGTGTAATTTGCCAGATCTGCAAAATATCTTGTGGTAAAATATCTTAATGGTGATCTCTCAACAAAATCTAGGTCAATTTCAAATAAGCAAATCTTAAGAGAAATGAACTCAATTAATGTTGTTAATACTGTGTAATGACAGATATATATGAGAAGCTCTCAAAGAGTGATTTTATCTTGAAAGTTAAGAATTTCTTCTAAGCAAGTTAGATACCAATCAAGACTCACGGGATATGTCTGAAAGGTACAAGCAGTTTCCATATAATGGAAATAGCTTAATCAAACACAGCATTATACTCTGTTGAATGTTCATTTTCACACAAAACAACTATATATATCCCATAATCCATGAAAGAAAATGAAATGCATTCTAGAAACTTCAAGACATAGTATTATATTAAATTCATTTTTATAATACTATGTTTGTTTACTGCTCAAACTATTTATTTAATCAATTTTGCCTAATCTGTCCGTTTAAGTATCTGATTTGAGTTCTTCTGATATCCTCATGATTATGAAACTTTTAGCAGATTAGATAATATAAAATGTGGCAAGTAATTTCAGATGTGGAGGAACACAACAGAAGAATGAAGTCCAGTGTAGTGGAGGACGCACCTGACTATGACATCAATGCAGAGAAGTCTGATTCTTGTTGAGAATGTTTGCTGCTTTTTACTGCTTCAGTGGAGTCATTGAATTTAATCTGGGTTGCTCCTCCTTGATCATCTTTGCTCTGTTTCTTTTCCCTGTCTTCAAAAGCACATAGACACACATACACACACACAAAATGCATTACAAAAGGGATTGTCATCACAGTTAGGATTTCTTTCCCAATTCAGTGAGGCCAGATCTCTTAAGTTAGATGGGCTTCATTCATTAGCGTTCTTGCTGGTCTCATTCATGCATGTATTTTTAATGTAAGGTCTAAAATTGATATGTACATCAGGAAAGGATAATGATTCCATTTTTTTTATACTAATAAAGCAGATGTCTATTGATGCAGAAAATGTGCAGTATTAAAGGTATTTTGTGATAGAAATGTATCTGAGGTTTTTGACCTACTGTACTCAAGGTCTATTGTTAGACAAAAGTTCTTTCTTCTTTACTATAAAAGGAAGCTGGGAAATAAGCCTGTCATTTTGGTCTTCATTATTTCCAACTGTTTAAGCAAGTCTGGTCACATAACAAGAATGTAAATCTTGGGAAAAGAATGAAGTGGTAGTAATTAATGAGCTTGAAGTTTCTTTCACTCAGAAAAAAATGCAGTCATCAGTAGGGAGTATATTCCCTTAGACCACTTGCCTGAATAGTGGTATTTTAAACATATGACATATATTTGACCTTTTGGTTTTAAGTTTTAAACCAAAAAAAATGGAAGTATTTTTTTTTTTTTTTTTTTTTTGTGCATTAGGAATGCACAGGAGACTCTTGGCAGAGAAGCTGGAAGCCATGGATGACATACAAACCAAATTAAAGGCCAATATTGAATCAATCCATTTGTTAAACCAACAGGTAAAAATAGTGAGAAGGAGAGTGGAGAGGAGAGACTGCTAGCAAAAGCAGATATTAATAATCTATTTACTTGACTATATTTGAAAGCTATTAAATATTTGTGAATACATATGAGTAAAAAAATGTAGTGTGTTGAGTCAAAAGGCAGAGCCTGATGTTGATGTAATTTTTCTATTCCCTGGAAATGGTTCACAAAAGAATCAGAAGAAATAACATTGAATTTATGACTTAACTACAAAGTATGCTTTGTATTTTGCTATAGCAATGAATTTCAAGTACTGCAGCAAGCCTCACAGTGAAAGTTATAATTTCTTCTTACAAACTTTTAAATACCATATTCCCAGCTGCTGGGATCAAAAGAATATCTTGCATTTCTAATATTCATATTTTATATTTAAAACCACACTGATTCCCCTAAGACTACTTAAATGAATAACAAAGAGTATCCTCTATCATCTTTTACCATTGCAGTCCATGTCAGCTTTAAACACTCACCAGTGTAACAGAGCTTTTAGAACAAAATTTCGGAATATGCAGGAAAAAAAATAAAATATAGTCCTAGACAAAGCACAGTTTTTGTTGTATGGAGCCACTATCTTTTTTTGTCTAAAAAAAGATGATAGAAGCAACCACTGATAGTGACTGATCATGAAAAGAAACCCCAGGAGCACAGAGACACTATAAAAAGATCTAGGAGGAAGTCATTATGCTGTTGAGGGAATAAGAAATTTAAGTCAGAGAGTTGTGAAATGTTCTCATTATAGGTCATCTCAGTAATTATCTGACATCTACAGATGGAGTCACTTCTTAATCAAAAGAATGAATCATTACTGATATTGATTCAGACCAAGATGTTTGAAATAATGAGTCCAGTAACTCAAGTATAAATTTAGAGGTAATTTCAGCATCTTCTCTGCTAAAGTTTCAGACTAAATAATAATGAAATATCTTATTACATTGCATGATGATGATAAGAAAATGGCCAGAAGAGTGTGAACTAAATTACGCTATCACAATCTGCATGTTAAGATTTTAGCAGAAGAAAGAAAAAAGAGGTCACTAATATTTACTATACCATGGACACTACAGCTTAAGTAGTATCTAACAGAACAGAAGAATGTTTTCTCTCAAGTACAATATCCGTAGCTAGCACTGCCATTAGATTTAAGAATCTGTGAGTATTTACTTTTTTTCAACAATTCCTAATTTGACTGTGAAAAACACCTTGGATACCATGGAAAGTTTCAAAATAGGAAAAACTATAAAAAGAATTTAAGTTCTATGAGCACACCTAGACAGATAACTAGAATAAAAGTTAAAAAAAAAAAACAAAAAAACCAAAAAGGCAACTGGGGTTGTTGGCTGGTATACATTTTTAGACAAACACTTCATTTAAAAAATTTGGTTTCTTGAGATACACTGATTTATTACAATCAGAGCAGCCATGCCAAAGTTGTCACTGAATAGACAAGAAGGGAGAAACAGCAACTTTTCCCTAGACAGAGTCATTCTAGGGCAGAATTTCATTCTGTTTAGAGATTGTTGGCAGTTGCCCATCATGTGACTGTTCTGTGAACACACAGAAAACTCTTTATTGTTTATCTGACATGATTTCACTGGCTGAAATTAATGTTTATCTGTGGGACCAGCTTAAAACCCGCAAGATAGGTAGGTAGTAGGTCAACAAATCTACTCTCTTACCAGCAGTGAATGCCTATCGTCAGTCATCATAGCCAACATGTTTCTTTCCCACGTGAATTCTATTTATGAGTCCTCATATGACTGTAAGTCCTGTATAGTCTCAGTATATGTGAGAAATGCTTCCCCACACACATGGAAATCCCCTCTTGAGTAGTTTCAAGTGTAATTAGGACATCATAACTGCTTTTCTAACCTTTTTTATTCTATCATCAAGTGCCAATGAATGTACCACATTTTTTTTAAGCTGCGCTTCTTTATTACTTAAGCCGACAACAGGTAGATTTCATTTTAGGACTGAATACTTTCTGCCATAGGGCATTTTGACTAAGAGGCCAACCTGCCTTGACCTTTAATGAAATTTACTGCCATTGTTTTGATCCATGGTATTAATGCCCCATTGCTACTGTATCTGGTTGGTCAGGCACTATTCTAAAAGCAGCAGTGCCACTCAGTACTGTTGATCCTAATGCTAGATGCTTAATTTTACAGAAGCTAGGAAAGTGCTTATTTGTACTATATGTATAATTTTGTCTAGGTTGTACCATTTTTGTTAGTATGTTTGCATTGTCTGTTAGCATAGATTGCTCTTTTCACCATAATATTTATTTCATCATAAAAAGAATAGTCATGTCTTCTTTCAGACACAATCTTGACTAAGTCAGCTAAGCTTTTAGTCCCTTCATGGAAGAAAGACACACCCATTTCCCCAAATTAGGCCCTATTTGCTCTACAATATACTTTTAAGTAGAATTCACAATTCAACTTCAACTTTCCAGAGAAAACTCCTTGAAATCTATGGTGAAAGCTATATTGTGAACAGCAAGTGATGTCTGTCCACTCCCTGGGAAGCAGGTCTCCAAGATGCATAGCAGTTGCTCTGGAGGACAACTGCCCCCCNCATCCCACTGGAGAGGGAATGAGCCTTGGTGCTGTGTGAGCACTGTTCAGAGGTAGTCACAACATGGGTGTGTTATCAGCACCCTTCTAGCTCCCAGCACAAAACACTGCTGCTATGTGGAAAACGAGCTCAGCCAGACCCACTACAGTCTCCACCCCTTTTTCCATACAAGTTGCGTCATGCTCAGGCCCCACATAATACATGTTTAACCATTCCATCATTTTAATTCCCATTACTGAAATTATTTCTTATCAGCACTTACATCTTAATCTACGTACTTAGACCATCTTTATACCCAACATACAGATGAATACATTCTTATTAACTACTATCCCCTGTCCTTTAGCAGATAGATATCATCCCCTGTTGCATGGGCTTCCTCCACTCTTCCAGATGTTCACCAACAGGCAATGACTTGGCCCCATCTGTCAGGATAGACGTTTGGGACAGGAGAAGCAGGATGTTTGATTGTTGGGCACCAGCACCGGCTAGGTTGGGGTCATCATTGCACTCATCTGGTTCTTTGCAAAATTCACTCTCTGTCACACACCTATTGCATCACTTCCTGCAACATACGACTCACACCACAAGTTATCTTCCCCCCAGGGTCAAATCTCCTTGAGGCACACACTGCGTGTCCCCATCCTTCTGCATTACCCACCAAGTACACCCAGGTCCTTGAGCAAAAACAGTCCCATGAGTGGGTTTGCCTTTTCCCAAGGGAGGAGCAACCTAGCTCCTGTGGGTATTTGAGTAGACATTTGTGTTTGGTATACATGTGAGGGTGTTTGCAGCGAAGGAGTGTTGCAGGGCTGGCTTCTGTGATGAGAGCCCAGGGGCTGACCTGTGCTGGACATCCATCCAGCTCCAAGTCACACACCACAGAGCAAAGATGAGCCCATCAACCAAGATGGTGGCACTTACGAGAAAGCATTTTAAGGAAGGGCAAAAATGCCACACAGGCAGAGGAGGAGGGAACGAAAAGAGTGAGAAATAGCAGAGGTCAGAAGAGGAGGAGAAAGGAGTGTTTCATAGTGGAGAAGATATCCATGTTACAGCTGATGGAGGACCCCATGCCAGAGCAGGTGTTAATTACTGAAGAGCT
This sequence comes from Eurystomus gularis, assembly GCA_013400335.1. Classification (NCBI taxonomy): domain Eukaryota; kingdom Metazoa; phylum Chordata; class Aves; order Coraciiformes; family Coraciidae; genus Eurystomus; species Eurystomus gularis. The sequence continues at coordinate 85,243 of VZZY01017411.1, forward strand.
GTGGCTCATGGAGAGCCCATGCTAGAGAGCAGGAAAGGTGAAAACAAAGGAGTGGCAGAAATGGAGTGTTATGGAATGCCCACAACTCCCCATTTCCAACTCCCCATGCCATTTTTTTGTAGAGAGGAGTCTGGAGTGAAGTTGAAGCTGGGAATGTGGGAAGAAAGATGGTTTTCATGTTTGTCTGTTTCTTACTACCAAAACCTATCTAATTGGCAATAGATTAATTTTCCCCAGATCAAATCTGTTTTCCCCTCAATGGTAATTAAGTGCTCTCCCTGTCTTTATGTAGACCCATGAGCTCTTATTCCTGTTTTTTCCTATTTTGTCTTGCTTGTCCCACTGAACAGACCAGCAAGCAAGCAGCTGTGTGGGAGTCTGTTAGACAGACTGGTTAGGGACTCTTTCACAGCCTGTTATTACATTATTGCTGTTTGTATAACATAATAAAATATTCATTAGGACAAAGACAGAAGAGTGGTGATGAAGCCCAATATTTAAGGTATTTACTGAAATAAAGAAGAGGCAGAGAACTACCCTTCCTCATGACTGTAGCATCCTGGGATCAAATTCCTACAAATGAGAAGATAAAACATTGAAAGTGTCCTGTATTACAGTTGTGTCTTTTTCATCACTAAAATTTTAGGTTAAATGGTAAATTTCTGTACATTTGCCCCCTTGATTCCCAAGGACTAATATAGCCTCTATTTCAGAGCATGTCTCCAAGAGATCATTCATAACATCACAGTAAGTATGGGGATAAAATCCTTCAGAGGGGAGATGCTAATATCTCACCCTGCCCCTTACCATTATTGATGATCAGTGCCTATATTGCACCATGCACATATCATTAGAGAAATACAACATGAGAGGGCAGTAATACACAAGTCTATGGGGCTGGATGGGATCCATCCAAGAGTACTGAAGGAGGTGGCAGAAGTGCTCACCAAGCCACTTGCCATCATCTAACAGCAGTTCTGGCTATCTGGGGAGACCCCGTGGACTGGAGGTTAGCAAATGTGACACCCATCTGCAAGAAAGGTTGGAAGGAGAATCCAGGGAACTACAGGCCTGTCAGTCTGACCTTGGTGGCAGGGAAGGTTGTGGAGCAGATCATCTTGAGTGCCATCATGCAGGACATAGAGAACAAGCAGGTAATCAGGCAGTCATCATGGGTTCATGACTAACCTGATCTCACAGAATCACAGAATCACCTAGATTGGAAAAGACATTTAATATCATCAAGTCCCGTCATTAACCTAACACTGGCAAATCCTCGGCTAAACCATATCCCTAAGCACTATACCTATACAGCTTTTAAATACCTCTGGGTTTTGGGGCTCCGCCATTGTCCTGGGCAAGATGTTCCAATGCCTGATAACCCTTTTGGTAAAGAAATTCTTCCTTCTATCCAATCTAAACTTCCCCTAGCACAAGTTTGGGCCATTTCCTGTTGTCCTATCACTTGTTACTTGGTTGAACAGACCAATTCCCACCTCTCTACAACCTCCTGTTATGTAGTTGTAGAGAGCTGTAAGGTTTCCCCTGAGCCACCTTTTCTGTAGGCTAAACAATCCCAGTTCTCTCAGCTGCTCCCCATAAGACATGTGCTCTAGACCCTTCACCAGCTTTGTTGCCCTTCTTTGGACATGATCTAGTGCCTCAGTGTCCTTTTTGTGGTGATATGCCCAAAACTGAACACAGTACTCAAGATGCAGCCTCACCAGTACCGAGTACAGGAGCACGATCACTTCCCTAGTCTTGCTGGCCACACTGTTCCTGATACAAGCCAGGATGCTGCTGGCCTTCTTGACCACCTGGGCACACTGCTGGCTCATGTTCAGTCAGCTGTCAATCAACACCCCCAGGTCCCTCTCCGCTGAGCAGCTTTCCAGCCAACCCTCCCCAAGCCTGTAGTATTGCATGAGGTTGTTGTGGCCAAAGTGCAGAACTCGGCATTTGGCCTTACTGAAACTCATACTATTGGTCTTGGCCCACTGATCTTGTCTGTCTAGATCCCTTTGCAGAGCCTCCCTACCCTCAAGCAGATCAACACTTCCACCCAGCTTGGTGTTGTCTGCAAACTTACTGAAGGTGCACTCGATCCCCTCATCCACATCATTGATAAAGATATTAAACCGGAGTGCCCCAGTACTGATCCCTGGGGAACAACACCACGTGTGACCAGCCGCCAACTGGATTTAATTCCATTCACCAGCATTCTTTGGGCCCAGCCATCCAGCCAGTGTTTTACCCAGCAGAGCATACACCTGTCCAAGCTATGAGCAGCCAGTTTCTCCAGGAGAATGCTTTAAGAAACAGTGTCAAAATCCTTACTAAAGTCCAGATAGACAACATCCACAGCCTTTTCCTCATCTACTAAACGGGTGACCATGTTGTAGAAGGAGATCAGGTTGGTGAGGCAGGACATCCCTTTCATAAACTTGTGCTGACTGGGCCTGATCATCTGGTAGTCCTGCATGTACTGTGTGATGGTACTTAGGATAATCTGCTCCATCAGCTTCCCCGGCATCAAAGTCAGTAGTTTCCCAGCTCCTCCTTCCAGCCCTTCTTGTAGATGGGTGTCACATTGGCTAACTTCCAGTCTACTGGGACCTCCTTGGTCAGCCAGAACTGCTGAAAAATGATGGAAAGTGGCTTGGTGAGCACCTCTGCCAGCTGTCTCAGAACTCTTGGGTGCATTCCATCCAGTCCCATAGACTTGCGCACATCTGTATGTTGCAGCAGATCACTGACCATCTCTTCCTGGACTGCAGGGGGATCATTCTGCTCCCAGACCCTGTCATCTAGTGCAGGGGCCTGGTTTCCCAGAATACAACTGGTCCTGTTAGTAAAGACGGAAGCAAAGAAGGCATTAAGCACCTCAACTTTTCCTCATCCTTACTCTCCATGTTTTCTCCTGCATCTAATAGAGGATGGAGGCTCTTCCTGTCCCTTCTTTTGCTGCTAATGCATTGTGGTGGTTTAGTCCCTGCCGGGACCTGAACCACGTGGCCGTTGCCACCCCCACCCCTTGGCAAGATAGATTAAAAATGCCTTTGGGGGTTGAGATAATGAGAATTTAATACGATAACATACAAGAAACAATCAGAACAACAATGGCAATAACAGCTAGCAAAATGATGTACAAAAACAATACTGAACGTGCAGAATAGGCGGAGCGGACGTGGACACAAGCACACCCTCACCCAGCGTCACATGGTGTGGAACTGGTGCTGGGGGCATGACGTCAGCATGGTATGCAATAGTACGGCTCTGGTTCCTCCCCCAGCAAAATTAACCCTGTCCTGGCCAAACCAGGACATGCATTTATAGAAAGATTTCTTGTTGTTTTACACAGCAGAAGCCAGATTAATTTCTACCATGGGCTTTCTAATTTTCTCCCTACATAGCCTCACAACATATTTGTAGTCATCATGTGTGCCTCTTCTTCCAAAGGCCATAAACTCTCCTTTTATCCCTCAGTTGCAGCCAAAGCTCCCTGTTCAGCCAGGCTGGTCTTCTTTGTTGCCAGCTTGACTTACAGCACATTGGGACAGCCTCCTCCTGTGACATTACGACTTCCTTCCTGAAGAGCGTCCAGCCATCCTGGGCTCCTACACCCTCCAAGCCTCCCAAGGGACTCTGTCAAGCAGTCTCCTAAACAAGTCAAAGTCTGCCCTTTTACGACAAGGTGACCTGCTTGGTGGATGAGGAAAAGGCTGTGGTTATTGTTTATCTGGACTTCAGTAAAATTTTTGACCCTGTTTCCCACAGCAGAAGAGGAGGATGAGGGGAGACTGTATTGCTCTCTACAGCTACTAAAGGAGGTTGTAGAGAGGTGGGTGCTGGTCTTTTCTTATAAGTAACAAGTGATAGGACAAGAGGAAACAGCCTTAAGTTGAGCCAAGGGTGTTGGACATTAGGAAAACCTTTTTCACTGAAAAGGTTGTCAGGCAGTGGAACAGTCTGCCTAGGGAAGTGGTAGAATCACCATCCCTGGATGTGATTAAAAGCCATGTAGATCTGGTGCTTAGGAACATGGTTTAGCAGAGGACTTGATAGAGTAAGATTATGATTGGACTGGATGATCTTGAAGGTCTTTTGCAACCTAAATGATTCTATGACTCTATGATAGCCTTCTGGGATGACATTCAGGTCTCATCACTGCATCATTGTCCCAATGAAGTTAACTATCCAAGATCAAGCCCAAAAGCCCTGTACTGTGTCTTTTTATCAGAACTCCCTAGTGATACATACATATAATGATACATACAGATATACGAGTGTAATATTGCACATATGAACACATCATCTGTTATATGTAAAGTGAGACATTTGAAAATTATGGACAATAGAAAGAATTGAAATTTTAAGGGATTATGCTTTAATAATTAAACTGTAGTTCCAAATAATTTTGGCTTCACATAAAGTTGGGTATTTATTGTCATCTTTCACATCACTAGAAATGTAAAAGCCAGGCTAGTTTGAAGATCATTTGAAAATTAAGTGTTCTGACTTTAAAATTAACATTTTTTCTGCAAACATTTCTAAGGTTCTATTGATAAGATCACTCTTTTTCACATAAAACCAGAGTGAAACAGACCTGTTTCAGGTTTACTTCTGAACATTCTGGCTGTATGCTTTCTGATAAAAGACCCTAATTACAACACCAAACTGAAGACATTTGTCTTCTGACTCTGTTCAGGCAAACTCCTACCAGCCTCTGACTATATAGAGAGTGATCTTGATTGTTGTATTTATTTTTGTGAGTAATATCTTGTGACCGTGCATTTGGTGCTCTGCCTTTTCACTTTAAGAATGACTTCTTTGGTGAGTAATCTCATATATTTGAGGTTTCACAGTACCAGGGAACAGTGGGTGATTTACAATAAAAAGATGCACAAGCAGGGATGCTTCTAGAATCTGTCTAGAATTCTATTTTTCTAATGCAGTTATTTAATTTCTGAAGGTTTGAGCTCTACAGAAATGCAAGAAAGGAGCATATATGCATAAGATTTTTTCTTGACAAAAGTAGATGGCATTATGGATATATTTAAATATAGAAGTCACCCTCAATACAAAAAGGTTATTGTGACCTTACTTGTTTGTGTGAAGAGAAAAAAAAATATTCTTAAGTCAGAATATTTGTATTATTTGTTAAACACTTTTCTTAGTAATTATTGTGTATTAAGCCGTGATAACAGCGTAACTGTAGAGATATTATGGTAATTGTTAATATAAGACTGTCAGGAGTTATTTCCACAGCCAGTAAGTATCGTCCCCAAGGCATTGATCAATATGGTTAAAAAAATATGTAGAAGGTGTAAAAGGTACAAAGAGTATGCTTAAGAGAGCAGGCTTCTGAGTTTTTTTAGAGTAATATTTCCAGAAGCAACGACACTGGTTTTGCAAGAAAGTGTTTGTTAAGATATATCAAGTAAAAAACTATTTTGATTTTAGCAGTGAAGAACAAACCTGTGACTTTTTGCAATCTTTTTAGTGTGACTGGTGAGAAATGAACCTAGGAAAAATAACAAGTATCAGTCTGATCTGACAGTCAACACAATATAGCTTTTGGATTATATTTTGTCTAGATATAGTTTAACTATTCAGACTAAAATTCTTACAGAAAGGTAATCACATGCACCTGCAGCTCATGTATCAGAAATGTAGGTATCTACAAAGTGTGAAGGGATTTTGTAATAATGGTCAAACAGTGTTGCTTACGTGGTAAACTGAATTACTCTATGGGAATTGGCTGATGTGGTTGCCAAGCCACTCTCCATCATACAGGAATAGTCATGGCAGTCAGGCAAAGTCCTCAGTCACTGAAGAAAAGGGAAACATGACACTTATTTTTAAAAAGGGTAGAAAGAAGGACCCTGGCTGACCAACCAGTCAGCCTCATCCCTATGCTTAGTAAGATCATGGAACAAATCCTCCTGGAAGCTATATCAAGCCATATGATAGGGAGGTGATTAGAGACAGCCAACATGGCTTCACAAAGGGCAAATTGTGCCTGACTAATCTGGTGGCCTTCTGTGATGGAGTGACTCCATCAGTGGACAAAGTAAGAGCTGCACGTCATCTATCTGGTTTGTCTTTGATATGGTCTCCCACAGCATTCTTGGTGCTCAGTTGGAAAGATATGGTTTGATGGATGGACTGCTAGATGGATAAAGAATTAACTGGATGAATACATCAAAGGAGCTACAGTCAATGGCTCAATATCCAAGTGGAAATCAGTAATGAGTGTTGTCCCTTAAGGTTCTATACTGGGACCAATATTATTTAATATCTCCATCAATGACATAGACAGTGGGGCAGAATGCAGCATGTTTGCAGACAACACCAAGCTGAGAAGTGCTGTCTATACACCTGAGGGAAAGGATGATATCCAGAGGAACCTTGACAGGCTTGGGGAGTGAGCCCATGTAAACCACACGAAGAGCCCATGTGATCTCATGAACAAGGCAAAGTGCAAAGTCCTGGACCTGGGCTGGGGCAATCCCCAATAACAACACAAGCTGAGGGTTTAATTGAGAGCAACCCTGCAGAGAAGGACTTTGTGATATTGGTAGATGCAAAATTGGACATAAGCTGGCAATGTGCACTTGCAGCCTAGAAAGCCAACTGTATCCTGAGCTGCATCAAAAGAAGTGTGGCCAGCAGGTTGAGAGAGGTGATTCTCCCACCTCTCATAAGACCTCACCTGGAGCATTGCATCTGGTTCTGAGGCCCTCAGCACAAGAAAGATATGGACCTGTTACAGCTGGTCCAGAGGAGGGTGACAAAAATGACAGGGCTGGAACACCTCTGATGTGAAGAAAGGCTGAGAGATGGAGTTCTTCAGCCTGGAGGGTAGAAGGCTCAGGGTATAACTTACTGCAGCTTTCCATTATGTAACAGGAGCTTATAAGAAAGATGGAAGGAAACTTTACACCAGGATGTCTAGTGACAGGACAAGTGGTAATGGTTTTAAAATGAAAGAAGTTAGGTTTAGCTTGGACATGAGGAAGACATTTTTTATGATGAGGGTGGTGAGACACTGTAATAGTTTGCCCAGAGAAATTGTGGGCACTCATAAAAGTCACATGAGATGGGGCTTTGTGTGACTGGATCTAGTGAAAGATAGCCCTGTCCACAACTGGGAGATTAAACTACGTGATCTTTAAAGTTCCCTTCCAACCCAAACCATTCTATAATTGTCTGATTCTAGGAACCCATATCTCTTAGGGTATTCAGTTATCAGAACACCTTCAAAAATTCTCCTGAAAGGCTGAAACAGAGATTGATGTTAGTTGTTATCCAACCAGTCTTTAGGAAAGGAACTTGTTGATGTTACAGATCTACGTTATTTCTGTCCAAAAGGTGCTACAGCAATGATAAGCCTTGGCAGCACTGAGCTTCTCAGATGAGAACTCATATTCTCAGAAGTGATTGCTGCATCTCTCCATTTAGAGATCTAGTGTTTGTGAAGAGTTACAGTGTCCAAAAGACTAGGATGTAATGATGATCCCTCAGCCATAATTTGAGCTGCTGAGGGGGTGTTCAGAGAGCAGGATCCCTTGTATTTTGACACTGGCTTTTCAGAAACTGTGCAGCAACAGCAAGATGAGTCAGATATAGCAGAAGTGGTAATTTCAGAATGAAGGATAATTTCTTGCATTTTTGAGGCAGGTCAAACTAATAACCCATTATGACAGAATAATGAAAAGGCCAATCATTTCAGCCTATCAAGATCTTGGAATTCCTCAAGGTGAAATCCAGCATCATTGTCAAGTTAGTATTTGCTAGTCTGTCCTTTAAATTTACTCCACTTAAGTGTTGGTTTGGTTTTTCTTCAAAGGTACTTTCAACTTCCTTTTACCATGTGTAACAGTAGAGGTATATAGAATAATTTTAGAAATATTTTTAAAGTGGAAATATTCGCATTTAAAATAAAATAAAAATGCTATTAACTAATACATCATAAATCCACAGACTGTTATGTTGTCTCTTCTTCATGGCCATTTAATTTTGCATGCACATAACCAACATTTTGCTAACAGTACCAAGGGTTTCATATGTAAGACATTATTCACAGTATGTTTCCTGTTATTTTGCATAGCATTATTCTTGGTGAAAATAATGTTTTGGCCTCAGGAGAATTACTGCAATTGAATGCACAGCAATATGTTTTTGGTATGGGGCCATGGTACTAAAACTTAACATTTTTTCTTCAAATTACCTTGGCAATCAAGACAACAGAGTCAGGATACAAAATGTAAAGAGGTGGTAAAGGAAGGATATAATTTCAGTGTATAATTTGTAAATAAAATGTGCAAAGTGAAATGAGAGAGGAAACTGTCCCTTTCTGACCACCATGGTTACATGCACATTCTAGAAATGCTTCTGAAAATGGGATTGCATAGCTTAAACATGCATATTTATTTTTGGAAATAGGTGGGCCGAACCAAAATTATTGCTGTTAAATTGATTGAAATGTTGGGGATTAGCACAAGGAATAAAAATGAAACTCATTTAAACTACATGCTGTATTTTTGCCAACAGACTATGTCATGTCATTGCAAAGGTGTGATTCATCGTGTTCTATTCCAGTTTCCTCATGCAGTAAAATGGATCATAATTAGCACTAATGACAATGTTAAATCCAGTAATTTGAGTGACTGCTAATAAAAGTATCTAACCCACAGAAATCTATACCATTACCTTTTAAAGATTATATATATTAGGCTTATCTATAATATGAGCAAACAAGTAAAGTTTTACCTTAAATTGAGCTGAAAAAAAGATCTTCCAGGGAAGTCTTAAAACAAGAAAATGGGTTTTCAAAGTTAAGTCATTCTATCTACATGCAATATTTCAGTTGTAAGAGCTCAAAGCATCTTCTGTGGAATACTGAATGTCCCCAGAAAACTTGATATGAATCTCCATGTATTCCCATCCATGATTCTTAAGCATACCATTGTATTGTTATTTACTTTGTAGAAGTCACACTCTTTCAGACAAGTAGAAATCATCCCCAGTGAAGTCAATGGGAATTATTCACCTGTGTCAATATTCAACCTGAGTAGAATGCAAATACTGAACATACACATAGAATTATAGGATAATTTAGGTTGGAAAAGACCTTTAGGATCAAGTCCAACCTTCATCCCAATATCTCCCTGACCACTAGACCATGCCCCGAAGCACCACATCTACTTGGTTTTTGCTTGAGACTGCCATTCTGCTAATGTTGATATGTTCCTAAGTATATAAAATATAGTTTCAGTATTTTTTTTATAACTTAAATATCCCTAATAAGGCCTAGATTTGTGGTTTATATGTTTTGGGGTTTTTTAGTTCATTCACTACCAGGAGAGGAAGTCAAGTCCACACGTCTGGTCACCACAAGCTTCTGCTTCCTTACATGATTGATGTAGTAGATAAAGCAGAAATGAAGGTTTTTGCAGCTCCTTTCATCCCACTAGTACATGACCAATCATCTTCTGGAAAGTCACCTTGAGTTTGCAGTCATTTAACCATGAGATCTTCTTATTCAGAATGACAGATATAAAAGTTGCATTATTATGGACTCTGGGAGCAGGTCAGCACTTCATTAGAAAATACACCAAGAACAGAGCTAATTTTACTTATAACTCAGAAAACCATTTGGCAGGAAAAACCTTTGGAGCACAAACTCAATGTCCTATTGCCAAACTTAGAAAACAAACAATCCCATGCTTCTGGGGTTTCTTCAGTTAAATTCTGCATTCATTTTGTCCTCTGGTATTTCACCCCCAAAATCTACATTTTGGACTATATAGCATTTTCAGATTGGCTACAGAACTTACAATGTATTGTTGTGTGGCACTCTTGATTAAACCTATCCATCTCAGAAGCAAAATCAGTTCATGTTGTAATTGTGAAGCCGCATACAGAAAAGATTGGAAGCTTCAATAGTCAAGAATCAGGCCTTTTGGTAACTAAATAAGGAAACGGCAAGCATTTGGGGGTCCTATAAATATGCCTGTATATGAAAAAGTGGGTAAGATTTCTATGAACCCAGTTCTGAAATAGCTTTTCTTGAGAAGCAAAAGTAAGAAATAGTATACAGTTATCTGCAAGTTATTGCTATAAGTTTCAAGGGTATGAGATAAATAATATGCATTTTTCAAGGCGTCAGAACTAGAATTGCTTCACAGTGGACCTGAATGGAAGAAGTGAAAGCCTTTTGGTCAGGCACAATTTTCTTCTTTCAGATAACTTTGTCTGCCTTTTTGCTTGGCCCTTCATTTGCATCTGCAAATGTAAGCAGTAAGATGCTTCAGAAGCTGATTGCCAGAGTCACAGAAAACTAATTACTTCACCTTAACTTGCTTGTGTTTGATTCCAAAATTTGAATTTTTATATATTAGAATTTGCAGCACTGTTTTGAAATTGCCCTCAGAAAAGCAAAGATTGGGTTAAGGCTTACAAACTGCTTGAACTATGAAGCTCTTGCAAGAAGAGTTGCATTCCTTCTCACATGGCTCCAGAGGAATACATGGTATTAGATATGTCTAATTCATGTTTATTTTCAGTATAGTCCTCTAGATAATGAATAACTTGCACAGGCAAAAACAATTTCAAGCTCAAAATCAACATCAACAGTCTGAACTGCAGGTAGCTATTTGTAATCAGAATAAACGTCTTTGAGCTCAATACAAAGAAGAACAAGGGCAAAAGGATACTAACTTGCTTAAGACTTCATCTTCTAGTTACAACTTTGTCACAGATATCTTGCAATACAATAGCCAAAAATGTCCCTCAAAGGGGAAAATGGAACTTCTAGTAATGAGGAGTATGGAAAAACCAAGGGTAAACAAACAAATCAGACTGGATAAAAAGTGCTGGAGAACTTTCTCCACAGCTAGAAGAATAGATTATTGGAAAGTAAAAGCAAATGAGCTTAGATGTGATATAAACTGCATTAATTTAACTTCAATAAAAACTAGGGAATGATTTGGCAAAGGTTGTAAAACCGAGAAGAAAGTTTTGTTTTGCTTCATTTTTTTACTTCACCAGTCTTTGGTTTCTAGTTAATCCATTCAGTATTAAGTTCTTAAATTATTGCCTTGTACCTTTTTAATACCAAAGAATAGAAGTATGTTAGAGAGTTTTTTTACATCCCATATCATATGCCTTAAGTATTTGTTCAAGAAATATCTAAAAAAAGGTTTGAAATAGCTTAAATAAATCCCATATGGTATGTTTAAATATACTAAAGGAGAACATTTTTTTTTCTAATCTAAGAGAACATCTGTACTTTATAATGGCATTTTTGTGTGTGTGATATAAGGCTGTTTTTCATACAACATTGTTAGACCAGCATCATATTATATATTCTTTAACTGTAGTTGTGCATTTCAAATTATTTTGTTGAAATTAGCCTAAATTTGATGGTGCTTTTTTTGTTCTTTTTATGTTTGTGCTTAATTTTTTCCAATAATACTTGAAGATCAGCATGCATTAATAGCTGCAGGGCATAAAGAGACTAGAGGAAATTAGCTGTCACCCACAGACAGTGATTCTGTGTTCTTACAAACATAAAGGACTAAATTGTCTTTTATGTTGACCATGCATGCAGATCATGTCATTTTCATTAAAAATTAGACATCATGCATGTATAGTACAATTGTTGATGGAGATGTTTGAATTAATACCATTTTAAAGCAAAGACTGAACTTTTGGGTTTGTCCTAACCAAGTGCAGATTTTATTATTGAAATATCTAGTTGTATAGTAATCTTAAATTGAATATTCACTTAATTGTTTTTACATATATTTTCTATATTTCTGTACATAATTTAGCATTCTGTATTCATAACATGAAGTAATTTATAAACTCATAGAGGCTGGCTTTAATAAACATTCTATTACATTTATTTTCATTAAGTTTATTTGTTACAGTCTGAGTTTTGGCCTTAGATTGACAATCAAATATCAATTAAGTGCTTACTAACACAGCCATATTAATAAGTTACTGTAATCAGTCACAATTGGCTTAAGCATTCAAGTAAGTGCTGTATGATTATTTTGCTTTGTATCAAATTGTAGCATGATTATATCTTTGTCTACAATCACTAGAAGGATGGCACAGTGTGATACAGAATGTCCTCCAGCTCTGCTGTCTTCTGCTGATATTGTCACGTCACTTTGTGTCATTCCTCCCCTAGTGTTTTCTCTGCCCAGCAGCTGATTACTTTGCTGGTAGTTGGTCTTTTAGAATAATCTTGTCCATATTATCATCCTCATTCTCTTGTGTCTGTCTAAAAAACATCTTTTACACCTCAAGGCATTAAAACATGCTCTCACTGATCAAACATTCTTACCATAGCACAAGGAACACTATCAAAAAAAAAAAAAAGAAAAACCACAGAGTCCTCAGTACTGACCTTTTTGTTTTACTGTCCATCATTCAGAGTGGAATTTAACTACTGATCATACTTAAATCTAAGTGAAGCTTCGGCTTTAATAACTATAGAACTGCTTCAACATTGCTGAGACTCATAAACGATTAAGCCTTTCTGTTTCATACAGAGCTCTGCAATATCCTTGATTACATCCTGCTTCTCAAACAACACAGATATGCATTTGCAGAACAATTTTGGGAGGACAGAGTGATTTGGAGCTTATATGACAATGTATTTACTCACACTATTGCATTTATTGTACACTTCCTTTCCAAACCGCACCATTAATCTGCTTGTTCTTAACACTCAAACAGATGATAGGATAATCTTTCATCAGAAATTGTTAAAATTACTGCTTAAATAGTTAAAATAGTGCTCTATAAGGATACATATTTTTACATAAATGATGGGTGTGTCTACTTAGCTAGTTAGACACAGTCAGGAATTTTTTTTATGTTTTCTGAGGCAAAGGTTGTCTGTTGCTCCACTAGCCCTTTTAGCTTCTAGAATCCCCATAGGGTTTAATCAATGTCCATCATCCTTGCAAGTGGTACTTAAAGCAGCTGTTGACTTTTACTCAGTAGCATTGAGGTTACCAGACAGCCTAAGGAACTCTCCACCTGACATCTGTACTTGCTCTGGCTGTTTTCTAGTGGGAGAAGTTGACTAACTGGCTATCTTCATCCCAAATTACAGAGCTTTCTTGGGTTGCCTTGGCAAAAGTTTTTGTACAGGAAGAAACAATTACATACCTCTGCATTGTAATGAGATATCTTAACCTAAAATATTTAGCATAACAATAAACTAAACCCATTATTTTTCACTCTATAGAGCACTTTTCAAGTACTTATTAGCTCCTCATGTAAGTAAGGACTGACATATTTCACAGTTCATACATGACAAAAAGGCAGCCCAATTACCAGCTTTCTAATCTACTGAGGGTAGCATCCTGTCTGAGTACCGCCTGGCTCTGCCTCCTTTCCAGTCACTTAAGAACAGTCTTCTAAATCTTCAGAAAGGTATGGCTCAGGTTGTTTTTGTATATTCAGTAGTTGAAAGAAAATCAGGTACTAATTTCTTTTTTTTCACTGTATAGAAAGCTACCTGACTCTTGACCTATAACCCACACTTCTTCCTAGGGAGAAAATGAGTGGGTAAGTACAAAATGTTCCTTCAAGTGTGAACAACAAAGTAGCGAATAGTAGTAGCATAACAGAGTTCTAGAGTTCTAACAATTGCACAGCAGTTAAAGTACTGACAATGTTTTTGTGCAATTTAAATTTCATTCCTAGGTCATCTTCAGGACTAATCTTTGAGATGTGCAAAGATGTCATTATAAAATGACCACTGTTCACCAAGGAATCAGTCCACAATATGAGGCATTGATGCCAATAAGACAATTTTTCAATATTAGGAAATGTCCTGCGTTTGGCTAGGATAGGGTCAATTTTCAAAAGAAGCCAGGAGGGACAACAGCCCTCCACAGATAGACAACTGAACAAGCCAATGGAATATTCAATGCCATCATGTCTGTTATATAGTAACTGGTGGGGAGGGGGGGGGAAGCGCTCAAGTTTTGTTCATGGTGGTAGGGTCAGGCATTTTCTGCAAGTGCAGTGTTTTGTATCACTCATTTTATATATTATTTCATTAGTATTATTGTTATTGCTGTTGTTTCTTCTCCTTTTGCATTGTTTGATTAAATTATCCTTATGTCGGCCTGTGGGGTTTTGCTTTGCTCCTCCCAATTCTCCTTCCCACCTTCCCATCCCACCATGGCGGGGGTGAGCAGTGAGCGAGTGACTGCATGGTGCTCAGTTGCTGGCTGGGCCTAATCCACGACACTAAATGTTTCATAATGAGTTTTCAATTTTAAGATCATTTTGATATATTAATAACTTTAAATTGTGAAAATGGGAGGTGTAATATTATTCTAATTAAATTAGTACCTAATGAATGCACTGAAATCAATTCATATTTGGCAGTTCAGAGAAGACTGTTAGAAAAGATTCTGATAAGGTGACCTGCACGTGAACAGATACTCATGAAGTTTTAATTAACAAATTGATATGAAGGAAGTAACCTTTAATATGTCAAAAGATTTTATTTTCTCAGGAATCTTTGAGAAGATGTGAAAAACACTGGAGAAAACTGACATATGAGAAAAAATTATGTGGGATTAGAAATAACTGTTTTAGCAAGACAGATTCTGTTGCAATATTTGAAGGTATTTTCACTGGGAACTGAAGATAGTGTAAGTCTGAGGTTAGTCTAAGGTATTCAGAATAGTGAAATGCAAATAGCTTTGTACCATGAAACTGCCAGTATTAAGATCTGGCATATCTCATACCCAGTCAGGAGTCTTGCGAACAGAAGCATTAAAAGGAAAATTGTCGGGTTGCCCAGGGCAGTTGTGGATGCTCCAACCCTGGAGGTGTTCAAGGTTAGGTTGCATGGGGCCTCGAGCAGCCTAGTCTAGTGGGAGGTATCCCTGCCATGGCAGGGGGATTGGAACTAGACGATCTTTGAGGTCCCTTCCAACCCAACCCATTCTTATGATGCTAAATATGGAATCCATTTAATCTCCACTGGTGATAAACAATATATTCATACTTTCTTTTCCTTTTACCTTTCAGAAGAAAAATAAAAAAATAGAAAAAAGAAAAGCACCAGTTTTATATTCCTTGTTTGTCTGGGAAAGTTGGGATTAAAAATCAGATAAATATCAAAGGTCTTCCTCTGAGTGATCCCTTCTACAATTGAACACTTTCTCTCATTGGGCTTTGCCAGTTACAAACATGGAGGTGACCCTGTCAGGAAGAGAGATAAATATCCTGTAATATTTTAAAATTGCAGGACTGAGCTCTTTTTCCTCAAAACATTTTATGTGACATTGGCTATCTGCAGTCTTTCACTGCTTAATCAATTATTTTCAACACCAAAGTATTTATTTGTAAAATATATTCTGGAAATACTTCATACTAGATGAGAAAATAGTTCTAATATTTTGCAGTTGAAGAAATTATAATAAACTTTCTAAAAAATGTTTGGATTCACAGAGAAGTCAGGGAACTCTGAAAGTGATATTGATGATATACTGTGGGGAACTCCATTAATGCTATTATTTAGGAAGTCCTGCCTCATCTTTCAAATATGTCTTATATCCACTCATACATATTTTTTTCTCTTGTTTTCTCTCTAACAAATAAAGACTAACCATCATAAACATCTACTACTAGGGCTACTTATAACTTCCATTTTCTATCTGTAGACCTCTGACAGCCTTGAACTGCTTGGATATCAGTCTAACATTTCTGATCTTAAAAACATATAGGAAAGTTTCTATTTTGGCATTTCTCTTGCTTTAGCACAAAGACATTGCATTTGATAGGAAGGCACTATCATTTCACAGATTGAAATGTTACTGTCTTCAGAAAAAGTTTCCCAAATTTCAGAAATTTACAAACCTCTGAAAATTTAGCATGCCATGTCATAGGTGAAAAAATAATTAAAACTGAATGCTGAACAGGTGGCAGATAGTTGGATGTATGGAGACAGGGGGAAGGCAGGGAATGCCCCAAACTGAATTTTTGCACTCTTGCAGAAACTTGCCACTCACTAGCTGAAATTGCTAGGAGGTGATTCTAAACTTTGAAAACAGTTCACCTTGCTAAGCAAAAGCAGCACATCTTGAATCCTTCAATTAATAAAGAGACAAGACACAGAACCACCCATTAGGAGGCTCATCATTCATTCTTTGCACATCTACACATAGAATGCTTAGTCCAGAAAACCCATGGCCTAGGGATCAAAAAGATGGATTCCCAAAAGGAAGAACTGGTTGCAGAAAAAAAAGGGCCTGGAAAGAAGAAGGTGTAAGGTCATTATTTCCCCTCAGAGAATCCATGCTGACTATCTGTTATAACCTTTTCCTCCACATGATTAGAGAGATCCTCCAGAATGAGCTGTTCCATCATGCTTCCAAGGATGGAGGTGAGGCTGACTGGTCTGTAATTTCCTGAGTCCTCCTCCTTGTCCTTTTTGAAGACTGGAGGGACATTGGCTTTCATCCAGTCCCTGGGCACCTCTCCTATTCTCCATGACATTTCAAAAATGATGGAGAGTGGCTTAGCAATAACATCAGGCAGGCCCCCTCAGCAATTGTGGGTGCATCTCATCAGGGCCTAAGGACTTGTGGGTATCCAGCTTGCCTAAATAATCTCTAACTCAATCATCCTCAACCAAGGGACAGTCTTCCTTCTTCCAGACTTTCTCCTTTTCCTTGAGGGACTGGTGTTAAAGCTTCATATCTGGTCTGGTTTTGGTGGTGATATTAGTGGGAGGAGGATGAAGCAGAGTCCTGTTTTTTTTGGGTCACCAGGACCCAAGCTGCCTTTTTGTCAGTTATGTCCACTACAGGAACATGGCTTTGAAACCACCTATCCATCTCTGTCTTGATTCCTCTAATGATGTGTAGACTTATGAATGTTCTTGCAACTCAACCACCTGATGTAACAGATCATCAACCTGTGCACACCTTTTGCAGGTTCTGACCTTTACAACAGTCTAGACACTCGTTGCACCCTACCATCTGCACTGGAGTATCCTTCCTGTCCAGGTCCATCTGAGTGGATATGTCAGACTTCTCAGGGGCTTTCTCTGCAGAAAAACTGCTTTTAGCTCTTACGTGAGTGCCCACCATTTGGGCAGAGACCTAGAGCACTTCCCTAGGCTATGGAACTACAAGCAGGATGCAAGGCCCTCACTGCCACGTGAGCTGCTGCACAAACTGCCACACCACACTTGGCTGACATGCCATGCCTTTTTTGTCTGCCTTGGTCAAAGCCCTCCTGGTCGCTGGTGCTCCCTTGGGCCCTTTAAATCTCCTGGTGTTGCCTCTGGCAACACCCTCAGCTACATCAGCCTCTCAGCCTTGCTTGGGAGAGCTGTTGGCTCCTGGCAGGTCTATCTGCTTTTCCTTGGGTTTCTCTGTCTGCAGGAACACCCCTATTAAACTCAATCCAGAGCTCAGCCACAGAACTTACTGTTGCCAATGCTGTGTTTTTCGCCAACTGAGTCAGTAATGGTGAAAGACCTCAAAAATCAGGTTCTGAGGTCTCAAACTGGCCGTCTAAAATTAGTATGTATTTCTGACTTTAATCTCCTTTGCTCAATTTTCTGGAGATTTTGGCATATCTGTCTTCAACTAAAATAAACAAAGCCATCCTATACCAAAATTCCCTAACAGTGAAACAGCTTATTGCTCCTGATCACAGGAAACACATTAGCTAACATTTTAAATTACATATATGCAACAATAATGAGTGGCCACAGAAAAATCTCTATGGAACTTAGCCTTTATGTCCTCAGAATAGAATTTAGGCAGCGTACATTCAGTAAGGTCTGTGGTTAAACAATAGGAACAAGAATACAAATGGAGAGGTTCATTGCCAAGGATCATCTTTGACAACAGATAAAATGAGGCCACTGAGGGTGATTATGTATGTGATCCTATCATCCAGATTTGCATATTACCCTGCATATGCACAAGATATTTAACTTTTACATTTCCTAAATTTTGAGTACTCTGCTTTCCAACTTGAGCAACAACTGCACACATCCCTCTGAAAAAATCCCCAACCAGTCAAGTGCTAGGCAGAAATTATCATCTCAGCTCATATTTCCATAACTAATCCTCTCAATTGGTTCTGTGTGAAGTCCTTTGCCTTCCATTTGCTCTATCCAAGTACAGAAAAAGATCTGGCCATGTGAAAGTGCAGCAAAATATTCACAGAACTTAGTAGGGCTAGACAGAGTAATGAGGACTGATCCATTAAACCAAAATGCACAGGTCAAGTTTGATCCTTCATTTTACCCTTCTTTTTTAAGATGAAGTGAAAGACTATTAAAAGTTCTTAGGTGAGAGAAGGTTTCTGTCCCTATTTAATTATGGTACTATAACCAAAAGAAAGTAAAAAAGAAAAACAAAATCCTCTCCAAGCTGTAAGACTGGAAGACTCTGTCTAGTTTTGAGGAGTAGTTCATGAAAGGAAAAAGGAAATTTGGTGTTCTTTCACATGTAATCCTTAGCATCCCCTGCCGAGACTTCCACTACAGTGCCCACTATCACCCCTTGTGATACTGCTACTTATAACACAAGTCACTCAACAGCCATCAGAGGGTAATTATTCTCATGTACGTATGACAGATCTGAACTGGCAGCCATGACATGAAATGCACTATCTTGTGTTACCAATCCTCCAAGCAGGCCATTTCTCACTACAAACCAATGATACTGTTAAAGAAAAAAAAAGTTATGGTTTCACAGTTTTATTTTCATGTTTGTTTTTTTTTTCCTGAAAAACAAATTTCAGCACTTAGATTATAAACCTCTGAAATCTGAGTTTATCATATGCCAAAACCCACTACTACCTCCCTTCCAGTTAGGTTATTACTTTTTTTTAAATCTTTTGCAATTACTGAGAAAGTGTTTATGACCATTCGCTTCAAAAACATGTTGTCATGTAACAGTCATTCTTTTCATCAAATTAATTTATATTGCCCTGCACCATGAGTGCAATCCATGGAATGCAATTACACCCAGCCAGCCTGATAACGCTTATAATGAAAATATTCAAATATATCGGATTTTTTTAACTACTTGGTTTGAAGGCCAATCCCCACTGCCTTTCTTAATCTGCACTAGAGACAAAATGATTTTTTATTGCAACATATCAGACTGCAGAGCACATAAGATATTTCAGGCTATATATTTTTAGTTCCTGCAGAAGTATTCTTTGCAATTCATAAAAGGAAACCCAATTCTGTAAAATCTTATTATTTTATATGTGAAATTTAACATAATTTCCCCCTCCTTCCTCCCTTGCAGTTTATTTGGCTGGGAGATCCATTTATTTTCTCTAGGGACTTTTTTTCTTTAACATAGTTAGCATTTTTGAAACAAAAATTGCAACTTAGCATACCTCTTTTCCTATCTCTTTATGGTAATTATAGTTAATGAAACTATTTGGTTCTACTGGGCTGTTGGGGTTTTTTTGTAACTTGTGTGGTCTACTGGAAAATAAGAGTTTCTGTTACTCTAAAAGTGTCATTTCACTATTTTGATTGGTTCAGAGTTACAATTTTTTTTTTCCAGAGGTAATAAGAAAATTCAGCCCAAAAACATGTTAATAATTATAGTAATAACCAAAAAAAGAGAACACTGTTTTACTTCAGCATTAAAATTCATCTTCAGCTGCTTTGTTCTGTAATAACTAGGTCATCAGTTTAGGTGCTCCTGCTTAAAATGCATTTAGCATCCATATGTATTCCCTCACCTAGAGGCTTGATATTTTTAATGAGATTATATAGAGGAATGTGAAGACTGGAGAGTGGTAACATCATTTTAGTGTGTAATTCCCAGAACTCTGATCCATTTCAGGGAGGCAATTAAGACTGCTGACTACAATAAATGATACTAAGAGATTATAGAGGTTTTTTTCTGCATGAATGCATAGTTTAAAAAATAATTTAGGTTTATTTAACATAAAAAACACCTCCAGAGGGGGGATTTTTTTTTTTTCAATTTCAGTGATTGTAGGGAATATCTCTTCTGTCACTTACCTGTAAGGATCTGTGGTATAGTCTTACAATAAAAGATAACTTTGAGATGCTTTGATAAAACAGGTGTATTTCAATTTTATATAATTTCCTTTCCTTGTCCACTTGGTAGTGGAGCAATTGAGGGTCTGTGGTATATATTTGGTGTGGGGGGATGGGGGTGTTTGGGTGGGTTTTTTTCATTTTATTTTTTTGCCTCTGTGGCAAGTCAATAATCTGAAGTAGCATGTAGATCAAAAGCTTCATACGGATTAACCCTTGTCTTGTTACTGCTGACCACAAAAACTACATACAGAAGAATTTCTAAAAACAAATACACTGGAATCAAAAGTTTGTTGTCTTGAAGAGTTAATTCTGGCGGAGAGGTGACCTTTATCCCTACATACTCACTCTTTTTTTTTTTATCAAACCTCTCCAAAGGGACTCATCATATGCGGGGCTCTATGAAGAGAAAAAGAAGAGCATTGTCCTTATCACCTCCTTCCAGAAAGTGGCAGAGTAATAGGACTTTGTAAGGCGAAATGAAGCCCAGTCTGATGGCTGCTGATTAAAAATTGACTCTGCCACATCAAAGAAGAGTTGAAGGTGAAAATGATGATCACTTCCCTCTCCCAGGGACCCTGCACCATTTCTTTTATTCAACCTTGAAAGGTTCTTTCTGAATAAGATAATATCCCTTGAGTCCATTCTGGCTAGGCGGCATGGGAAAATGTAGATCAGTATGTCTATTCTCTATGAAAAAATGGGATTTTGTTAATGACATAGTAGTCTAAAGTGATGGCTTGTATGTGGTAAATGCTGAGAAATTAATTATAAAATGCCTCTTAGACTACAGATCAAATTAATTGCTAGTATATACCTACTAAAAAGACCACTGTAAACCCAAACTGCATTTCCTGCCTCATTGCTAGAGATTTCTATACACACTGTAGCTTGCACTACATTTTCCATTTTCACAGCTTTTATATCAAAATTTTTAGCTGAGATGCCATCAGTGCAATGATATCATTGAAATATAAAATTTTATCAGTGGACTAAAACATGTGAGTATCTTTTTTTATATATAGATACATATATACACAGAGGGAAAGAGACAGTCAGTTGTACACAAATGCTCAGAAAGATACACAGCTGTAATATAGCACATTATATTCTATTTCCTCTAGTTAATGTGTCTGGCAGGCAGAGGTAGAAAATTTACAGAAAAGCCTGTGTGAAAAATGCTCCCCTCTATTTTAGGTTTTGGTTTTATACTTCATGCCAGCAATTCTGGAGTGCAGTGCAAACCTTTTAATTCAGGACACCATTTGCTCATGCATATATCTAAGTAGACCAACAGGCACAGTGCTCAACAGACAGCATAGTATCCCCAACCACATAGCTTGAATAACAATGGCAAGAAAGGTCTTTAGTGAAAAAGAGCTTGCACCAAAAAAAACAATTTTACACATATGCCCACCCCCCCAACTTCCCACTGATCCACTGCTCTTGAAGAGCCATAGAAAATCAGAAGAAGTAATGCATCAGCCTGAAAATAGTGTGTCAAAACCCTGATGAAAGTAGAATAACCTAGTCCACATGTAAAAAAAGGCTTGTATCATGACTGGCAATGCCCATAATTTTCAGGTGTACCTCATTATCTACATCTAAGTGTATCTGTCTGATAAATTGTAAAATAAGAAAGATTTTCTGCAATAAGATAACGTATATTGAATTGAATGCTAGTGTGAAAAATCTTTAACTGGATATATGTTTGTCATGTATGAATTACAGGGTAAAACATAAGTTATTTATTCGTGTTGATGAATGACACAAATATCATCCTGTTGAGATTGGCGCAATTAGAACAAACAAGTGATTGTGTCAGAAGAATGGAAATAACATGGTAATGACATCAAAACAGTGAGAATAACAATAACACCCTCCCCTCATCAATGTCATCTGTGTTTTCTGCTATTTTTCAGAAGATTGAACTAAGACATTGTTTGCTCAGTATTTCTGCTTTTTTTTTTTCCCTGCTGCAACTATCGAGTTATCTATTGGATACAAGGTGAAATGTACAGGAATTTTTTTATTATTATTATCTTTGGTTTGGGTTGGTTTTTTTTTTTTTTTTCAGTGGGCTTTATTACAGAAAGTATTCAGTTTCAACAAACCAGAGAATGAAGTACAGTGGAGAGAATTAATGATCAAGAGCTTGTTTATTACATATTAATTTTACTGTAGAAAGATAACTATTTTTACCTTAGTGAGTTCCCAATGTCTTAATAATCTTTACTGTAATGAATATGAGCTCATACTCTTAAAAATACCTTCTTCCCCTTCCTAATTTAATCATTTTAAAATGTTCAGATGTCCCAATCACCTAGGGCTACATTATTAGCATGGTACTTACTTTAAACAGCGTCTCTAAAATGATTGAAGAAAACAATTTATGCAAGCGCTACCTTTAATAAGAATAGAAAAGGAAGCATAGCTTGTTTGCCTCATTAAGGCTAACTTTTGATCTTCAAGTTCCATAAATAGAATATATATCGCACAGTTGTACAGTGTCTCTCATGTACATGTGAGCCCTACTAATGTTGATGGGGAAGTTGCATGCATGTATTAGAGGAGAATGGATGACTGTGAGTTATTTAGAAAAGCAATAGAAATTTAATAAGATGCATATTAGATCAAGAAAGAAGTAAAATCCTTTGTCAGGTTATTATGTTTCTAGTACATGTTATGTGCAGTAGCTGCAAAACCTGGTTTTGCTTAATGAGCCTGACTATATATGGGAGCTCACTTGATGAGGCCTGGGTTATGAGACCTGTGAATTTATAAGAGTGCTCCCCCACAACTCTAAAATGTGCAGCCTGTTTTGTTACTAGCAATGTCTAAGATAGTGTCGATAAGCAGTACTGAAAAATGTTTTAAGCTATCAGCTGGCTGATAGCTTAAAGGATCACTTTTTAAAGCTTATTTAAAATAGGGCTGTGAAGCAATCTTCCCAAATAGTCAAACAGGTACGTTTCAAAAGTCTTGAGTGCTGTAGAAGTATACCTGGCCATGTGGAACTATTCCTTTAAATAAGTTGAATAATAATAACAACAGTAATTAAAGGAAGAGTTCTGACAAAGTGACAGATTTTAAATAACTTCTGGCATACCTTTGCCAATTCTAAAGTTTTTAGGACTAAGGGTATTCCAATAATGCTGTATTACTGCTGCTTTTGAATAAATAATCCCGTCCACAGATTTGGGCATGTAATCCTTTGAAGAGAGAATGCCATTCAGCACTTTTCAGGATCAGATTTATTTTCAGGAAGAAAATTGTTCAATATCCATATACAGGAAAGTTTATATTACTGTATAATTAATCCCTTGAGCTCTGAGGAAGAGTTTACAGTGAGTTGATTCTATTTCTGGAAAGAAGGCAGGCCTACTGCTCGCTCACTTTGGGTTTTGTCTTTGTTGGAAAATATATGTTACAAAGGTTTATTTTGAAAATAAAAAAACTACAGTTATGAAGTTTTGATACAACTTCAGTTCAGTACTCTTTAGTGGACATGAGACTGGCTATTAGGAGGGCAGAATGAGCTTCCCTTTTACAGATTATAAACACATAAAGGTGGAAGTCACCCTGTATCTAAGCAGTGATTGATACAGTGGAAAACACTGCATTTTCCCCTTAACCTGTTAAAGTAAGATTCCTTAATCTTTTGGTAGTTTTCCTTCTAAACAGGGCCATTTTTTCAAGGAAATGGGAGCCTAAGTTTTCCTACTGGTTTTATTTTGGTTACCATCTCTGTTTTAGGATTCCACCATAATTCATCTTGTCTAATATTCTTCACAGCACATTGAACTACTCGCTGTATTCCTTCCTCCTCATGCTCTCTTCCTTTACTCCAAGGTAAGAAGAAGTCAAAAATGAAAAGTGAGACAAGCTGAGCCAATGTCTAAGATGTTAAACAAAAATTGATTGGCAAGCCAGCAAAACATGAGTCTACAGGATGATCAGGCCCTTGGGGAACTAGTAAACCTATGGAGGGTTAATATATAAATAGACTACAGAGGTTCAGTGTGTATTACATCATATATGTTATATATATATATATATATATATATAGCAGGTTTGCAAGCCCTGCTTCTTTGCAGTTTCATCACATCTGTCTGTCAAGTGACTTGTCATCCGTATTTCATTGTCAGTTATTCATTTGAATTTTATTTGACTTTTTTCCCAAATTACTAACAAAATGGCCAAATTTGGCTAGTTGGTGAAATGATCACCTGTTACATTAAAAGTGATTTGATTCACAAACTGTCTTGTTCTCAAAAAAAAAAAAAAAAAAAAAAAGAAAAGTAAATTAAATACTGCTAAGTAATGTTTTCTTCAAGCATTACTTTGTGCCAGGGAATGGTGAGGTTTTCATGAGATTTGTAGCTTTTTATAAATGCAAGCAAATACCTGTACTCCCTGACTTTACTCTATGACACCTGCAATACAGACAAAATGGTTGAATTGGGTACCTACAAGACCATAATACCTTGCTGCATACTGGTAAGGGTATTCTAGGTTGGTTGGCTTGACCACCTGACCACACATATCCTGGGCTGCATTAAAGAAGCATGGTCAGCAGGTCAAGGGAGGTGATTCTGCTCCTCTACTCTGCTCTGGTGAGACCCCTACTGGGTTACTATGTTGAGCTCTGGAGTCCTCAGCACAGGAAAGACATGGACCTGTGGGAGTGGGTCCAGAGGAGGGCCACTATAATGGTAAGGGGCATGGAACCTCTCCTATGAAGAAAGACTCAGAGAGTTGGGGTTGTTTAGCCTGGAGGAGAGAAGGTTCCATGGAGACCTTATTGCAGCCTTTCAGTATCTGAAGGGGGTCTATTACAAAGCTGGGGGGAGTCTTTTTAGCAGAGTCTGTTACAATAGGACAAGGGGGAATGGTTTTAAACTGGAAGAGGGTAGATTTAGACTAGATATAAAGAAGAAATTTTTTGCAATGAAGACAGAGAAACACTAGAATAGGTTGCCCAGACGAGTGCTATGTGCCCCATCCCTGGAAACATTCAAGGTCAGGTTGCATGGGGATCTGAGCAACCTTATGTATTTAAAGATGTCCCTACTACAGGGGGGGTTGAACTAGGTGACCTTTAAATATCCCTTCCAATCCAAAACATTCTATGATTTTATGATCATGAGACTGCCACGGATTATGGAAATTGTATGTTACTGAGCAGGTACATCTATGGCCATTCATTGCAGATTCATGCTGACAATGGGATGTTGTTAGGTCATGTGCTCCTGAAATCGTCTTCATGCAGGAATATTGACTTTTGAACAGATAATTTTGTATTGATATTCAGAAACACGCTGAGAATACAGACATTTCCAAATGTCAAATATCTTTGTCTCTCTCAACTGAGTTCCTTAAAAGATTATCCATAAACATTGAATAATCATTACAGGACACCCTTAAAAAGGCCATAAAATAGTCTACTTTCTATTTACCATATTGGAATTTGCTGCATCCTGCTATGGCTGGCTCATACCATGGTAAAACATACTATCTGGACACTAATATTAGCAAACTCAACGCAATCACAGCAAGATACCAATGTCCTAGGAATTGTAAGCAAATTGCCACCTTAATTACAGGACTTCTGAAGATCTTATTGTATTTATTTCCTAGTTCTTTTCCATGAAGATCAGCTGCATGCTCTGTCATAGCACTTTGACTGTTTTAGTTGGAATATAGACTCTTTACAGTGCTATAACAAGAACTTTGAGACACATCTTTACTATGGAAGATATGGGGGGAAATGTATTAGAGGAAAAGCTTTATGAAACAAAGAAAACTGCGTCAGATGTTCATATGCGTTGCATATGCCTGAACTTGCTGCAAAAATAGAAAAGAATCAGAAGCTTAAGTACTTTGATTGAATATGAGGAGCTAGGAAGAGCTATGGGGTTTTTTTCACTTTTACATTTATATTTTTGTTTCATTACAAGATACTACAAAATTACATATAACTGTATGAATAGCTGTGTTAGAAAGTTATAACCAACACTGTGAAATATAGCAGGAAATATAGGCTGAATAGAATCAGTCCTAGGCTGGTATATCAATTTATGCATGCCATTAAATTTTACATGACTCTCAACTAAAGCTGCACAAGTAGGGTTTTCTTTTGGTTTTCCCCCACTTGAAATGGATGAGAAACTAAGTCAGTGTCTTTATTGCTAGCAAGATTCCACTGTCCACAATTCTTTTACAGTTAGCAGATTTAATACAGTTTGGCACTGAAGCGGACTAGGCAAAAGCTCAAGCTCAGTACTCATCTCTCTAAGACAGGATCGTACATGCAGCCTGGAAAATCGCAAAGGTCTGTTTCTTAGCACAGAGTGCACAGCTACAATATAGATGTCTCAAAGCAAGTGTAGAACACTTCTGTCTGGCTATGGGGAACAGTTGTTGCCATCTCTCAAAACCATAATTACAATCATCCAATGGTGAGGAATATACTGTGTTACAGGTGTCTCATCTGTCTTCATTAGAGGTTGAGATTGTGTCTTAGGAAAGCCATGGAATAACCAAATTGCAAAACAAGAAAGTTGCCTTCCCCCACTTCTTGTCTCTCTCAGATGACTGTGTGCAATACAAATTGTTTCACACTTTCACACTTGCCCTTCTATCAATCAGCCACAGACTATTCCAAAAACTGCAACTGCACCTGCAGAGGTACTTTGGGAAAATGTCTGCCTTTAGGGCTTTTGTTTTTGTTTTGTTTTTCTGGGTAGGAATGACTGACAATTGAAGTTGCAATTCTTTTAAAAGGCCAATTTTGAATTAATCACCACAATTTCAAAACCAGTTCACTTTTCAAAGGAAGAATATTTAATCCAGACAGATAATCCATGCTGTAACAAAATGCTCTGCAAGTATAAAAAGACTGTGAAAATAAATTTTCTATAGCCATCGTTTTTACCATAAATTACATTCTTTCATAAATAATGTACTGCCATGTGGTTTCACCCTTACAGAAGAAATTTGTCAGCAAGGACCCCATGCCAGGCAGACACAGCCATAAAAGCTGTGTCTAAACTTGTCTGTATTGTGTTTTCCGGCTTGGTTCCGCTGTTCACCCAGGCAGCCTGCACAGCACTGAATAGTGTGAACGCATTTAATTATAATCTGACATGTGTATTCCTGAGAAACAAAAGGCTGTGAACTGAGGGTGATGATTAACTGTTCAACCAGATAATTGCTTAAACTACTACTTATATTATGCTGCATTATCTCTTTTGAACAAAGTGATTATTGGTCCTTTGTGTAGCGATTATACAATGTAAGTGCAATCTTGCTGTTTTAAATGTTAGAGTTTATGTTTAATGTACTTTTGTTTGTAATGAGGGGTGCAACTTTAGATTTTCTTTAAAGGATTACTCTCGCAACCAAAAAGAAAAAAAAAAAAGAAAAAAAAAAAGAAAAAGGCATGCCTCAATTTCTTGGATTGGTCCAAGATTAAAATATCTTTAAGGGACTTAATGTCACTGGAAAGGGTGACATCCTCAGTTTCTGAGATCATTGATAAGCAACAACTGTAAAGTCCAGAGACCTTCTAGTAAAACAGGTAAATAATCCATTTTTACAACAAAGAGGGAGGAGAAGGTACAGGAAGTAAAGGTTGTTAAGGATACTGGAGCTAAAGGACAGCAGTGAGTTCTGATCTTCAAAATAATTGACATAAAAATGTAATTGACAACAGGATTGACTATACCCTCAGTAAATTTGCAGATGACACCAAGTTGAGCAGGAATGTTGATCTGCTTGAGGGATCTGGGCAGGTTGGATCAATGGGCTGATGTCAATTTTATGAGGTTCAACGAGTGTCAAGTCCTGCTCTTGGGTCACAACAACACTGTAAGTGTAGTAACACTACAGACTTGGGGAAGACTGGTATAGAAACCTGCCCAGCAGAAAAGGACCTGAGGGCTCTAGTCAACAACTGGCTGAATATGAGCCAGCTGTGTGCCTAGGTGGCTAAGAAGGCTGTGGGAGTCCGACCCCCACATATTAAAGAAGTGTCTTTCTAAGTCAGCTAAAAAGAACTACGACTTCCGTGGATCATTGAGAAGTCCTCCAGAAGCCTGAAGTCAGAAGTTGCGAGGCGTGTGGCAAGATATAAAATCTGAGGGAAAACAGAAGACTTTCTCTTCCCCCCCCCCGCTGCCACATTGAGAGACGCATCTCTGTGACCGTTGCCCTGAAGAGTCGCCGTGGCTATGCCCGTCCCCACGGCCGTACCCGGTCTATTTCTCTCTCTATCTCTCTCTCTCTCGTGTGCGCGCTGCCAAGTGCTTGGTGGGGCTGTTCCTGCCGAGTACACTCGTGCCGCTGGGTGCCTGCCAGGTGCACACCCGCGGTGAAGAAGTTGGCACCGCTCCAAGCCAGGAGCGCAGCGCCGAAGAAACCATGACAAAAGTCGCTACTGTCATTGGCACCGAAGAAGTCTCCACCTGCCAGTGCAAGCCACTGCATCATTGGAGCCGAGCCAAGCCAGGTCCCGTTGCCGCCCGCCAGCGTGAGCTGCTGCGTCACTGGAGCCGAGCCAAGCCGGGTACCGTCGTTATCGCCAGACCCCGCCTGGACTGTTGCCACAAGCCAGAAAAGGGGTAGACACACACAACCCACACACACGCACACTCACAATCGCACCCACACTACACCATCTACATATCGGTTATATTTTGACTCAATTAAGTTCTTATTTGCCCTGTTCTCTCGGTGGCTTTCTAGTTCTCCTCAGGGAAGGGAGAGTGAGTGGGTGGGCATGGCGCATTGTAATATTTCCTTAGAGTAGATACGGTTTATATGAATGTATTTGGTAATAAATTTGTTAAACACTCATCAGTCTCTATAATTGCCTACAAGCTTGGTGGGAGGTATCCTGCTCTGCCCTCGATCCCCTTTCCCTTTGGGAGGCACGGACGCTTGCACCACGACAAAGGCCAACAGCATTCTGCCTTGTATCAGGAATAGCACAGCCAGCAGGAGTAGAGAAGTGATTGTCCCCCTGTACTCAGCACTGGTAAAGCCACATTTTAATACCTTGTTCAGTTTTGGACATCTCATTACAAGGACGACATTGAGGTGCTGGAGCCCATCCAAAGAAGGTCAATGAAGCTGGTGAAGGCCCTAGAGCACAAGTCCCATGAGGAGTGGCTGAGTGAACAGTGCAAGTATTTAGAAGTACATGTGGTACATGTGTACATGTGGTGCCTAGGGACATGGTTTAGCAGCAGACTTGGCAGAGTAGGGTTATAGTTGGACTTGATGATCTTAAAGGTCTTTTACAACAAGTCTATGATTATATTAAAAGCTGGAAATGTACTGTCTTTTTCCTCTTGTACAAAATAATATTTGAGGAAGAAGCATATTTAAAGAAGGACCTGCAAGTTTGCATCTGAGTAAGATACTATGAAAGTGATGAGAAGGCCTTCTCATTTTGAACATCCCTATTGTGTAAAAGAAACTTCAAATTAGCTGCAATGAGCAAAGATACAAATAAATCACATAGATAACAGAGAAATGAGCAAGTGTCCACCGACTTCATACAATGTACAAATCTTCCTACTTTTGCTAGGAAAAAGCAAGGTACTGTTTCTAGAAGCCCATAAGCATGAAGACAAGGAGATCATCTAGAGCTGTCAAGACTGCACTTTTAGGACACATTAATTTACATAGTTCTGCTCTCCCACTTACTTTCTTTTGGAAGAGATTAGTACTTCAGTTTCTGAGAGTAGAGGTTCCTATCATATCCACTCAATCTCTGTGCTCTGAGATCCCTATGATCCTTATGAGACCTGTGACGATTGAAAAAATTATACTCCTCCTAACCACTATATGCAGAAGAAAGCCTTTTCTAGGACATCTAGGAGCCTTTTTACTTGCCTTCTGAGTGCCCCAGGACCCTCTTGATGATCAAAGTCTAAGCATGTTACCTACCAAAGCAAACAGGTAGGTACCTTTTCAATCCCATGGGCGGTCTGATTACTCTGCTACACACTGGTAGAAAAATCAACCACTACTTATTAATTTTGTTACACTTTCCTATTACATTTTTCTTAAATTGGGGTGCATAAATCTTGTCTGTACTATATCCTGCCTTGTAGTTTACCATTGAGATATATATTAATATTTGTTAATGCATTAAACAGCAGTAATGAGTACTTCTAGAAACCACACAATAAAGAGAAGGAAGATCAGCAAAAGGATTAGAAGTGAGAAGGTGAAATAAAGAGAAAAAAGAGAGCAATGACTGCAGTTATAATGAACTGTCCATGACCTTAAACTCTCCAGTTTTCAGATTCTTTTGAGCTTTCGAATTGTGTTACACTTTGTGGTATTTTTTGTTCTATAGACAAAAATCCAGACATGTGCCATCAGTTGCGTGCAGTTATTGTTACTGAATGTCCATAAGGCCAATTGGTATCGTTTTACTCACAGACAAATAATTATTTGTAAAAACACAGACATATATTTTTTACACATAGTAGAGCCTCTAGCTACTCCAAAACATGTTTTTTTGTCTTGTTCATGCCTCTTTTGATGTTTCATTCATATCTGATGTCCCAGCATTGTGCCAAATCAGCCATCGTCATTTTACACTGCCATCAGTTGCCTGATCACACAGGCCAACACTGAACTCAGCAACATCCCCTCAGAAGTCTTCTTTCAAATAATCCTGCCATAGGTTCCCATGTGCCAAGCTCCTCTGCTGCCCACTATGGTGCCAGCAACACAACAGACAGAGATGGCTCCCTCAGTGGCCCTTCATATGGAAGGACACCACCAAGAGAGCTCAGCACCTTCCACTTCCCTTGGCTTCCCTTCCCTTCTGCTGGCCTTCGCCTCCCTTGCGGCATTCTTGCCTTCCTGGACCCTTCCCTTTGGCCTTTTTTCTTCTCTGCCCTGCATCTGATCTTGATTTGTGTGTTCCTGAACCCAGGTCCTGAACCTGGTTCCCAGCACCTGCTGAGCCCAGTCTGGGAGTTTGCCAGTGCCTGCTCCACAGCCTCAGTGGTGACGGTGATGTAATGGCCATCAGAGGGAGGTCAGGTTTGATACTGGTTTTGTATATATTTGTATATATTCATTTTTATTATTATTATCTTCATTAAAGCTGTTTTAGTTTTCTTTTCTAATCCAGAAGTCTCTTTCTCATTCCCTTCCTTTTCCATTTGGGAGGGGAGGGAGGCCAACTATAAGTCTCTCTCCCTTATCCTCTTTCTCTTCCTCTGTTTGGGGAGGAGAAAGAGTGGTTAAGAGAGAGCATCTGTTGCAGGTCTGGTGGACTGACCCTAAGCCTCAACATAGTCCTACAACTAAGCCAACTTTTCCTTTGTTTTGGGAATTGTTTGTGTTTATGTGTGTGTACGTGTATGTTCCAAGTAATTCAGAAATCATGCGGACTGTGTTTCCAGTCATCAGACTGGTGGTTTTGTCGTGAGAAAACTGATAATGGACACCTGGTTACTGGGAGTGTGATATGGAAGCATGCAGGATTGAGAATTGAGCAGTCTGGGAAATCACTGGTCTAGCACTTGAGCTCTTCCCTTCACATTATCCTATTTAAAAAAATATATGTAGAGAGCATGCACATTTTTCAAAAACTATGGCTCACCAGCATTTTAAGTTGAACTAAAAACAGGCATATAATTTGAACATCTGATAAGATGGGGAGCTATTTGAATAATAATCCTATAAGATTTTGCTATTTTATATGATAGGGATATAAGTCAGAACCCTCAGTAATTGCAACAGAATTTTAGTGCCAAAGAGAGTCACATTTAAAGATAAGTAAGATAGTAATCTACCCTCCCTGTGGAGTCTGAGATGGCAAAGAAAAATTATTCATTGGCAAGAAGTGTTTCCCATCAAAAATTTGGGAATAGGCAAAAGTGATCAATCTGATTCTCCTAGATTTTTATTGGGAAAACTAGGAAATTTATGAGGAAAAAGTAAAAAAAGCTACTGTTCTTTATCTTAGAAAATAACCTAACCTCTAGTATTTATCCCTATTCGCAAAAAAAATTAAAAATATATTTTTATATTTCATATTACAGATACATAATACTAAATATTTAATATCATTAAATACATTAATAATTTGTTGTGGTTGTTGTTTGAAATTCTTCAAAGGTGGTTTTACTTATTTTAGTAGCTGTGGATTTATTTATCCCCAGAGCTACCAGAACCTCTAACAAAGCCTTTCCACAGGTCAGGTTTTTGTATCAAAGAAATTTAACCAATGGTTCTGTGAAGACAAACAATTGCTGTTCTGTCTATAGAAAATCTATTGACTATTTCCTTATTAATACCTAAAGTGGCAAAGATTTTTCAGTGGCTCTGAGGGGAACTGCTATACAAAATCTATCCATAGAGTTAAATTCTCCTATTTCCCCTAAATTAAAAATCTCCCTATTGGGAATAGCTTTTCATCCATGAAACCAACTGAACCATGCTGAAGAATTGTCAGAGAGCTCTCAGTGGCCCAGATGAAGATCATACCAGGAAATATACCTGTAGTTCAAGCTTGTGGGGGATCACAGGCTAGGAAGTGAGTGTCTGCTGTTTTGTTTGCAAATGTAAGCATGTAGGAAAAGAGGTGGGCTGAAATACCAGGGATTAGTCCTCCTGGAAAGAGCCAGTGTTGCAAGAGCTCCAAGAACTCTCATGACTGTGAAGAACACACGGGCTCACTGAAATGCTTTTAATTGTTAATAATGAAGGACTGAAGATAAACTGGGTCACAAAGAAAAGAAGAAGTAAACAAAAGATAAAGTAAAAAGTGATAAAGGCTGAAGAGAATGGAAAATCATATAGATGGATAATACCTATGTATTATAACATTTCTATTCCAATCTTTTGACAAATAGTATGCATGAAACATTCTTGTCCCAAGAGAAAAAGTGAAATTCAGGGTACTCTTATTTGATTTTTTTCCATATATCTAGCTATAAAAACATCAGATGAAGTTAATGCTTCATTTGATGTTTTTCAACATTAGAGGAATCACTAAGAAGTGCTACATCAAACCTTATTCATTTTATTACTTTATTATTTATAATGGACCCTTCTCATGACAGAATCTGTGAGGCTGAATGATAAAAAGAGCCAAAGTGAGGTTAAAAGGTTAAAAAGGCCACCAAAAAAAAACCCCAGATGTGCTAAACAGGGAGATATTTTAGAAAAATTGAAAGAGCAATAGTGAATATTGTTCAATGTTTCATACTAAGAAAGCTTGCACTACATCTGTAAAGTATCCAGAGGCTATTGTGGTCACTCTCTGAATAAAAAGATTTGTCTGAAATGTACAGAAACTTAAGCAGAAGATCTTTGGGTCAAAAAAAAACCCTCAGACAACCAAAACTAGCTGACTTACTTCTAGTCTTTTTGAGGAAGAAAGCCAACTGTTCAAATACCACAAAGTGTGAAAATATGAAACATCCTAAAATTGGTATCTTTATACTCACACAGACATGTATTGAGATAAATGATGCTAAAGTACTCAAAGATACTGATCATTTGGTCTGAAGCTTTGTACTTATCCATTGTGACATAATCTTTAATTAGGGGTTATGGAGAATGCTTCCTTTCTCTATTCTCCTTGCTCTACCACCATGGGTCAAGCAATGTTCTGTTTGAGGGGTCCTATGTTATAGCTCTTTCACTGAGTAATGAAGAAGAACTACCATGCATGTGCCCTAGCTGGCCAGGTGCAGACTGGACAGGCAAACATATGAGCTGAACTGGTAAGGTGGGAAGTACACTGAAGTGTTATAAATCTTGTGTAGGCTCAGAATTAAGCTGAGCACAGGCATCAGCAGTAAAGGCTTACTAGAAAGGAGAAGACAATTCAACAAATGATGTTAAAACATCTGAACTGGGGGGAAAAGAGTTCTTTTGCAGAAAGATTGAAGTCTGTCCAGATAAAAATGCCTGGCAGACAGGCAACTGTTTGGTGAGGGGTAGTGGCTTGAAACTGGAAGAGGGTGGATTTAGATAGATGAAAGGAAGAAGTTCTTCACTATGAGGGTAGTGAGACACTGGAATAGGTTGCCCAAGGAGGTTGTGAATGCTCCATCACTGGATGGGTTCAAGACCAGGTCGGATGGGGCCTTGAGCAACCTGCTCTAGTGGGACGTGTCCCTGCCCGTGGAGAGTGGTTGGAACTAGATGGTCTTTAAGGTCCCTTCCAACCCAAACCATTCTATCATTTTATGATTTATTTTATATATATATAGTTACATATTTATTGATACATACATTTCAACATAATACAGTGCTGAAAATATTTTCACTGATTTTTTGTGGGGTTTTTTTTCCCATTTATTTTGTATGCCTCATTTAAGGTCCATGCTAAAAAATGTTAGAGAACTTCCTGTCATGCCAAATTCCCATCCTTCAAAATTAAGTATCACTAACATGAGGGCTTCAAAAAAAACAAGATGTTGAAGTCGTTTGGTAATTTTTTAAATCTTTATTTTAGGCATAAACCACAGGGACAAGGATGCAGCTCTTTGTATGAAGAAGTGTTGAATCTCTTCTGTTGGAAACATTTCTTTGTTTACTCAAGTCTCAGTGCTGTAAGGGAAGGAGAATCCCACGGAGAATGAGCCTCTGTCCTCAATCCAGTCATGACACTGATCACTTGCAAAAGCCAAACTTACACACAAATCCCTCTTCCACTTTTGGCTGTGGCCAGAGCAAATCTGGGCCTTTCTGCAGCTTCTGGGTAGACAGTTGTTAAAAGGCAGATAACAAGGTTGGAAGCACAGGGCTGAAAAGTGGCCACCTGGAGAGAGCCAGTGCCATAATGTGCCATAACGTACCATGGGAGTTAGGGTCCTGCAAGCTGACTTTTGGAGCAACCTGTGGCAAAAGGTCATTCAACACAATTTGTACTTACAGTACAAACTGTAAATGGAGTCAAATGGAGGCTCTTCAATAAATTTTTGCCAATTTTACATGCCAAAAGTGAAATTTATTTAATCAGCAATTTTAAATCCATGGCTATTTATGTTAACTTATCTGTTCATATTTGTTTTGTGGCACTAGTTAATGCTTTGGAAAATTAAAATAAGATTTTTGTGGTATTAAATTTTAGACCCATCTGAATACCAAAACAAATAGGTATAATTCATATTCCAACAATGAGTACTAAGGACAATAACAGTGATTATGTCATTTTTGCAAAGTGTTACCAAACATTTAGGACACACAGTTCATCAGAATTTGAATAAATGTCATCAGACACTCTGCTCAGTTAAAAGTACAGCACTAATTAATGTAACTCTTGTTCTTATAACTCTCATTCAAATAAAATTATGATAGTGCTGATGACATGCTTTAAGAATTCATTGCAAAAAGAAAGGTTTATGCTAATTCTGTTTACCATATACACTGAGGTGTTCTAAGAACAATTTTCTACAAATTGCACAGATTTCTGCCAACTTATGTATGGATAACATCAAAGCTATCTCAGTGAAGTTATATCACAAGCTGCTAAAATAGCTTTAAACAACTTACTTTATTAAACAGGCCTCAGAAGCCCAGTGAGGTTTAACCCTCTGTTGGTTCTTTCTTTGCTGGCACATTGAGAAGTGTATCTTGAAAGGCATATCTTAAATTAAGCGAAATGTCCCATTGTATGAAATAGGTAAACTGAATTATGGAAGAAATGAAAAAGCCCAAAAGGGTGGAGGATTTGGGAAAGACCAGGTGAAAACAGAGAATTGGTGCCCAGAAGAGAAAAAGAAGTACATATGTAGTGAAATAAAAGAAAAATGCCGATTCAAAATCAGCACAGAAAGCCACCCACTGCCCTCAAGTGGTAGAGCTATAGCTTCTAAGGCTGAAGGCACTTTTGGTTGTAATACAGATGGACAGAAGAAAGGTAGGAAGAATATGGGAGAACAGAGAAATCTGTGCTGTCTTGCATAGCCCTTATCCACCCTGTTCTTAGAAATATTGGTGAATAGGAAATGTATGGGATTTTGCATGACTTCTAAGTCTAAATGAATTTTTGTATTCAAGAACCCTATTTAATCTTTTACATTATTCATTTAAACGTGTTTTGTGGATGTGGCAAAACTTACTCAAAACGAAAAGTATAGTTTGCTACGCTAAAGCCTGGAACCAACAGTGTTTATGTGAAATGCAAATGAAGACTTGCCACCCAGAAATGTATGTCACATTTGACATTTGTCTCTAATCAGAAGTCCCTATGAATAATGTAGTTTAATACCAATAGCCTCATTAAGCAAGATTTTTCTTAATACCCTTTCTGATTGTAATCCCTTTATTATACTTCCTTTTTTCATTGCTCCTGGCCCTACTCATCAATATCAATATGCTCAGGTCTTCAGTAGTGTTGCTAATATGTATTTTACATTGAGTAGGCCATTTTAGATGGGAATTAATAGCACTAGTGCCCAGGTGTTCTTTAACTGTAAGACTTTCTTAGCCCGACTACATGTTTTTTAGGAGCTGTAGGTTTTCTGGCTCTCATGACTAGAGATCACTAGGTTGGGTCGCAAATGAAAATGAGTTTGATGAGTTCATCCTAGTGCCCATTTAAGCATATCCTGAAACAATGGCACCATTTTATGTGACTGGTTGTTTCTACTTAGAAGAGCTTTGAGACTGAAATAATGGAGCTGTAGTAGGTCAAGACTGAGGTGCATTGGCTGAGCTATGCAAGAGGTATTTGCACAAAGTTTTCCTGAGCATTTGCTGCAGATCAGGACATCTCCTTTGTAAACACTAAACAGGCACACAAGTTGAAGATACAAAAGGCTGGCTACTATAGATTCTGCACTCTGTCCTGGTTTCCTGTAAATGCAATGCACCCCGTCAAAAAACTGGGGATGTGTTTTAGGAAAATAGTAGGTTATGCTGCAGGAAATGCCAATGTCCCAAAGGCAATGAGCAACGAGGGGTTTCCATTTCAGTTAGGGATCAGGTTCTATTAATTTTCCTCTTTCTTAACCACACTAGAATAAAATGTAGAGCTAATCCTTCATGAAGTGCTGCTGCCAGTTACCATTTTTCAATAAATCACCATTAAATTGTCCCATAATCTTTCTGCCCTTCCTTTCCCTGCATGCTGATTACTCTGATGTGTTTTCTGTGATTAGAGGAGGGGTTGATCATTGAACTCCTTAAAGTCTAAGTTGAAGGGGCCCTTCTGAAATTTAAAGAGAAACTCTGCTCTCAGGAAGTAAAAAACAAGTATGTCTCTAGCTTTTTTGCCCTTCTCTGAGATAGGCTTTTGTATTGATATAAGCTGGCAAGCAGAATCGAAAGGGAAACGCAACCAAACTCCTGCCACTCCTGTGGCAAGCAGAAGAAGATGGGGAGATCCGGAGGGCTCACCTGCTCAGCATTGAGTAGGAATTTTTTTTCACCTTAAAAGAGATTCTCAATCATGTTGTCACCACTACCTAATACCTTTCAAGATTTGCAGTAACTGTAAGCTAGGATCAGCTACAGCCATGGAGAGAGTCAGCAACAAACTCTAATGCAGGCAAAGCCAAAATCACATTAGAATTTCTGCAGAGGAATGACTGTGATTTTTATAAATCTACCAAACATCCCACCAAACTCCATTTTCCCCCAGGAAGAATCAAGACTCAACTGTTTCTAATACAAAGTTCAGTGAACAACTAGAGAAAAACTAAAACCAAATAAAAATATTTTAGTATCCCAGGAACAAACAGACCTTTCTTTCAGACCTGCGATTAGATTAGATAGTGTGCTTTTCCTAGGCTTTCACGGATGACTCAGGGGAAATTTAATCAAGCGTCCCCGTGATTCCTTCTACATGTGCCCTTTCTCAGCCAGCAGTTCTCAGGACTTTGTAGTGTACTCCGAGGAGGGATCTGAAGAGTGATCCAAATGGAATGTGTTGGATCTAGGAAGAGAGGTCCTGCACTGAGATGAATCTTTACATTTACAAAGGAAACCAATGCTTTTTGCATTCTGCTTCTGAGAACAGACCAAACTGGGTATTCATGTGGCAGGTCCTGTAGCTACCACGAAGGTGAGGAGGGAGACAAGAGAGGCAGGAAGGGAGAAAAAGGAGGAAGGGAGGAAAGCATGAAGGAAGGAAGGCAGGGAGGAAGGCAGGAAAGAAGGAAGAAAGGAAAGGAGAGAGGGAGGGAAAGTATCATTAATTTTTTCAGAGTACCAAGCAGATCTCCAGTAGTAGCTCTCCATGCAAACAGATATCCTTGGGGAATAAAGAGAAAGAAGCACGGAGTGAAAGAAGCATGCATGAGCTGGGGTGCTCTTGATGCACTTGAGTTACAGAAAAATCTGTACCTGAACTGAATGTCTCATGAGATATTACAATGACAAAGTTAATCAAAATACTGAGATTTTTCAGCTTAAATACTTTGCTGGAAAGTCAATGTTTTCACAGAGTTTGAAAAAACTTTTAAAAGAATTACCTGTGTTGACATCTACAGTGGCGGGGCTAGTGAGACAATCCTTTTCTTGATTTTTTGACTTTCTAGCATCATATGCCCGAGAGATTGTTTTATATAGGATAAGGTATAAGGTTTATTGTTGCATGAGTGTTTTATTTAATCGCTACAAAATAATTTACCAAGGTTAGAAATGATGGCTATGAATCATATCACTACTGATTATACAGCATTTTGGAAGATCAGTCTATTTTACTTTCAGTAAGCATCTATATCTTACATTAGCTTTAATGGAACTTAAATTCATGCATCAAGTGGAGAAGAAAGCCCTCTGGGTGGTTATAGATGCATAACCTTGAGCCTTGTGACTCACAATACAATCTGCATGAGGGAATATTAGACAGTATCTGTCAGCATCTGTCAGCTCTGATAGTTTAAACATTGCTTTGTCACACCCCTCACACACTTACATGTTTTACCCTATTTCAAATTAAATATTAAACTGATCTTTTAAAGGGGAACTACTGTAAAATTTTAATAAACTTTATTGTGCTTCTTTTTATAATTAAAAAATTATAATGAGAATCTCTGGTGTATCTTGACTGGATTCCTGGGCACTGTGTCAGGGAAAACTTTTACCAGAATAATTTGAACTTGCAGACCAGATTTCTCTTCACTGAAAATATAACAAGTAATCACCTTGAGCCAACTCTTCTGTAATATCAGTAGAATTCCCATTGCAGGAAGGTGCATCAATGTAACAGAAGAATATTTCACGTACATAGAACACAGATAAATAGATTCTTGTAAGGTTAAGGTGTTTACCATGTCGCAACTCACAAAAAAAAACCAAAAAAGTAGTCAGTTGTGAGTGATATTGTCACTGGAAGAGAGGAGCATGCAAGTTTTGACATTTTAGTAGCATGCTAATTAAAAGATCTTCTCAATTTTTCAGACTTCAGGGGTGGGGGTTTTTTTCCACCTGGGAATGAGCCAGTTCATTCTCATTATATCTTCCATAAATCCTTTCCTGGTCTCAGTAAACCCTGTGAGTACCTCTAGCCAGAAGCATGTGATAACCACGTGTCCAGTACCCCACCTAGTGAATTTGTATCTTTAGGGAGATGATGAGGTACTGCCATGGTGCTGGCTTGTCTGGAGGGCGGATCTTCAACAGGGCCCTGCAGCTGGGTTCAAGCTCAGGCTATCGGTCCCTTAGCACAACGCAGGAACTTCTTTCTTCACCCAGCCCTGCTGCCTCCACTGCTGTCTGCTACTTCTGCTCCCAGAGGGGATCCTACAGGTGCTAAACTTGCTGATCAAATGACTGATTAAATAATAAATGGACTTGAGCAAATAGTTTACAATGAATAAGTTAGCTGACAGATATCCTCCCCTCTTTGCTTTTCTGAATTTTCTGTGATCAATTCACAATTATCTTGGTATTTATATATTATTCAAAAAGTTATACTGAGTAGTTTCTGCAAATAATTGTATTCTAGATTCCTGAAGAATATAATTTTTTCATAAACTGATTTTGTAAAATAGCTCATGTTTGATACTTTTTCCCCTGTGTACGTTAACACACATAAAGTCAGGTATCCTACATTAGTACTCTTTGATGTGGATTTAATATTTCCTATTTGGCTATCACTGCTCCCTAATAATTTCAGCCACTGAAATGGTCACAAAAGAGGCTTGACATTGGCACAGCGTTTTGAGTGTGTTTTCTGGTTTTCATTTTTTTCGCACAAAGTAATATTGACAGAATATTTTTATATAATGTTCATAATAATTTGTAAAAACTAAACTATATCTAAAAATACATTAATGAATTTGTAAGAAAAAGTGTTTTATTATGTAATGTTTCTGATTTTATAATATTTGTTAATCTTTAATAGAGTTCCTGCTCTTGTTTACCCACTACAGTGCCTTGGCAGACTAGGGTATCATAGCATGTATATTAACATTATCCAGATTTGCTTGAGACTGTATGGACCATCATATTATTGAGGAATTCTAAGAAATTTTATTTCCATGAGACTATAATATTAGTGCTTGTGTCTATTCCAGCTCTAATTCTCCCTGATTACCCTACAGAAAAGTTTGGTCTTGTTTCAGCTGGTTGTCATGATAGATCCAAAAGCAACCATCGTTTGAAAAAAAAACATCTATAATCAGTAAAATACACTTTCACAAATTATATCACCTAAATGATTTTATTCAACATTCTACTTAACTTTAAAAAGCTTGTCCTCAGATTAGCTTAGCCTCACAGACTGTTTGCTAGTAGAGAGGAAGTACAATGCCATAGACACCAGAATACAACCACGGTGCTTGTAAATTGTTATGTAAGTTCATTATGCCCATTCCATGTTTAAAAGTACACTTCTTCATGTATCTCAAGGTGTTTGTGAGTGAGCATTTAATACCAATGCTTATGGTAATAATTAATCTGTGACCCTGCAATGAGCCCTGCACAGTCAGACAGGAACCAATGGGGCTCCACAAGAGCCCCTTCCTCTTACACTCATGGCAGGATCAGGCCATAGATTTTAACAACCTGGAATAGAGTCTGTGTCTTTTCTGTTTTGTGGCTACTTTGTACATTTTGACTACTAGGGGAAATAAATATTAAATGGCTGTACATGCATACCACCTATAGAAAAGAGACAAGGATGATCTGGTCTGTATTTAATAGCTGTACTCAGACATATGCAGAATGTTTAGTGGTTTGCATTACAATATTTGTGTTGTACCCTGAAGGAAAAAAAAGTTATTGAAATCCAGACATTCTGAGTTATAGAACTGAAAAACAAGCTGGTGTTATGACAGTTTTGATATGGGTCTGCTTTTGCCAGCCAGTTATGTGCTTTAAAGGGCCTTTAGCTGATTTATGCAGTTCTTGTCCCAAAACTGCTGTATTGTATTACTTCAATATTTTATTCCTAACCATTTAAAGGTTTGATCTTACATCAATAGTACTCCAAAAATATTAAAATCAAAGATATTTCTTTTCAAAGAATTTATGCAAAACAAACCATGTATTTTTCCTGATCTTGAAGATTAAAAGAAAAAAAAAATTAAAAATTACTTCTATAGAACAAACTCCAGATAGTTATGGTAGCTGCTGCATATTCTAAGATCCCAGGAGGAAAAAAAAATTTCTTTAAATGTTTCTTAAGATTTCTTATCATTCTTGTTTCTTAACATTCTTAAGCAGTTTCTTAAACTGCTGAAGTTTTGGAGCTTTCATGACGAAGTAGCTTCTAGTCACACACAAAAAGCAAAAATGAGGACTAGCAGAATTTAGAAGTGTTATCATTTATCTGATTTTAAAGAATTCATGTTAAATGCCCCTACATTGAGCAAGTAAACAGAAAGCTTTCTCTGCACTGAGACCCTTAAAAGCACAATTCAATGATTTTGACTAGCACTTAGATATATGCCACAGTTCTGTTCTTCTCTTTACTTAGCTGTATGTTACACAAGACTTTTATGAGTTCAATATGTACAGTATCTGTTGACACTTCGTATATAAACAAAAATGATTTGGTTTAAAGCAGAGGAATTAAAGCACCCATAATGAAAAACAATTGTTCTAAAATGCTGTCAATTTGCATTGTTGAAAGAATTTCAAGGATTGGTCCTGTAAAGTGCAGAGAAGCTTCAATTTTTATTGACATCACTGTTTTACAGAAGCAACTCTTATATGTAATAACACTTACCGTTTCACATATATCTTTGATTTTCCAATTCTGATGCTCTTTCATGATGCATGAAAATGTTATCATTTTCTTCTTCAGCTTTGGAGAAGACAAGGTAGAACTAATTGGCCATTTTTACTTACTAATATAAGGAGCTAAGGTATGATAGCTATTTTCCTACATGCTTTATTTTGACCCTGGCTAGATGCCAGGTATCCACCAAAGCTGCTCTATTACTACCACTCCTCAGCTGAACAGGGTAGAGAAAATATAAGGAAAGCCTCATGGGTCTAGAGAAGGACAGGGAGAGATCACTCACCAATTACTGTCATGGGCAAAAAAGAATCAATGTGGGGAAAATGAATTTAATATATTATCAATCAAATCAGAGTAAGGTAATGAGAAAATAAAACCAAATCTTAAAAACACTCTATTCCTCCCTTCTTCCTGGGTTTAACTTTACTTCTGATTTTATCTACCTCCTCCCACCCAGATCCCCTCTATAACAATAAAATGCACATAATTTGGAATGAAGGTAGTTACTTCAAATAAATTATTATGGCAGATGAGAACTATACTCTCAAACCAAAAATTTATTTCAGTTCTATTCAGCTGTCTTGAAACTTGAGCTTAAGGCCTTTTTAATTCAGTATCCACGGTTCACAGAAAACTATCCAAAGTTCTTCATGAGACCCTTCTAAATGAGGCACAGATGGCCCTTATTCCTGCTGCTGTTCAAGCAAGTTGTTCTGTCACTCTCCTGTGATAGGAAAGGCTTTTGTAATTAAGGCCAATGGAGAAGTTCACACCATTCTGGCTACTGCATCATGATGATTGTCCTTCTTATTAGTTATCCAGTCATTAGTTACCTCTGAATCTTACTTCCAGATGTTTGCTTTTATTGGAAAGTGTTGCAAAAACATTTTAAAAAGCCAAATCAAATTAAAAACCCTAGTCCACGAATCTCTAATGTTGTCATACAACCCTGAGAGGTTAAGACTATAAGTTTCAGGATAGTTAAAATCAAAT
Organism: Eurystomus gularis; assembly: GCA_013400335.1. Lineage (NCBI taxonomy): Eukaryota > Metazoa > Chordata > Aves > Coraciiformes > Coraciidae > Eurystomus > Eurystomus gularis. Next base: position 128,526 of record VZZY01017411.1, read on the forward strand.
CTATTGGAAAGATTTCAGTTACACACAAAATTAAACCCCAAACTGTTTAAATCTATTCACAGGCTTTTGTGTTTAAAAAGTGCCCTCAGATATTTTTATCAGAAAAAAATCAGCTAAATATGTATGTATAGAGAGCAAATGAGTAGAATAAAACAACAACAAAGCCAAGAAATGTGTCTTATGCGACTGTCAGTTTTAAAAGATTGCCTCACTTAGGAAGGAATGTGAAAATATTTTTATAATACTGTTCATTTAAGACTCTCTACTACATTTCTCAATGGCAAATACAAGTAAGCATTCTTCCCTATGTTTACAAGTGGCAAAAACCATACACAGATTAATTGTTCAACAGTAGCAAAAGTCAGTAGTGGAACTAGAGCTACAACCCAGAGGTCAGAGTGCTAAAATACAGACCATATAAACTTGCAGATTATTTCTTCATTCTCAGAGTGTGTTCAAAGGGGATGTATGCACACCGAGACCTACAGTGTGAGTATTTTCTGTCTTCTCTCTCAAATGCAGCTTGAATGAGAGTCAATGCACCCATAGTCTACTATGTTGTAGTTATGCTTCAAATATTTATTGGAGAACTGAATGCAGGGCGTTTGGCTCCATCTGTGTTTGATATGTTCTTATCATTTTACCAAGAGGATTTGAGCTTGTGTGAAGACATGCATCTGGTTTCTCCCCTTACAGGAAGACACAGGATTCTGGTGTACGTCTCTGTCCTGGTTTGAAGGACAGGTGTGTCCCAGGGAAGGCAGGAACCTCCCTTGGAATAGGAAATATAAACCCCTTCCCTCCAAATTATTGCAAATTTGAAATCAAGGGGCTCTCAGGCAAGGATATGGGAGTAGGAATAACAGTTCTTTACTAGTATATATATATTAAAGCAAGTGAACAATAACTAAATATAAACATTAACGGCAAAGCAGAGTCAGAAAGAACCCGGTCCCAGCCCTCTGGCCTGAGGCGCTTTCCCTTCGGTGCAGCGATGGTCACGGTCGGGGGGGGGGAGAAGCGGCTGGTGGTTCCCGGCGGGCAGGGCAGGCGCGGTGATGCCCCCGCGGCTGCAGGAGACGCTGTGGCCGCGAGCTCCGGCAGACACGTGGCAATGGCGGCGAGACGGGCACAAAGCGAGGCTCGGCTTCACCGGTTCCCCGGGGCGGTCGGTCCCGGCGGTCCGGCGGGGCTCTCGGGAGCAG
>VZZY01017411.1:129945-152445 GCA_013400335.1 Eurystomus gularis
TATCTCTGTCCCCCCACCACGAGAAACTCCGACACCCCCCTCCCCAGGCCTTTGTTCTTTCTTAAGTATCCTAGTAACTTATGGGAAAAAATTCTATAGGTAAAAAGGAACAAACAGAAAGCAAATCTAACCCCCAACAGTCTCCTAGTGTAAATAATGAAGTTTTATCAAGTGGATGGTAGAAGGTTTGTGTCTTGAAAAACAGGTGTTGAGTTCCTGCCTAGAGAACATACCTGACAATGGTATACCTTGAATGGACATATGTACTTCATACCCAACATTCTTGTGTGTCTGTCTGTGGCTGTGTAAAATTTCCTTTTGTTTAGACCATTCAGCTAATTAGTTGCCCAGGTTACAGAGAACAAATTATTTAACTCATTAAGAAGATACTGTGAGGTGTGCAGTATCCTCAAATCATGGTGAATTTAATAGGAAATAAGGATACCTGTGCCTTCAAACATTTTTAAGTGTTATGTAGCCTGGGAACACTGGATAAGGTCCCAATTCATAGATGAGAGTAATTCCCTCCTACTGTTTCTTGGGCAAGCTTCCAGATTTCGTTTGCAGGCTGATAAATCATGGTCTCATTTCTAAGTAAAACACAAATACAATAGTTCTGTTTTAAAATTAGGTGAAAAATTAACCATTCAGAGCAACCCAGAAATTTAATTATGGTAATAATTGTTATTATTCAGTTAGTTAATTACTCACTTTTAACATATCGCTTATCATCTTCAGGGCATTTTGTGAACGTCAACCAAAATTTTAAGTCCAAATCTCATTTTTTAAAAGTGTGCTTACTGATCTGGAAACTTGTGGATGTATTTGTTTCAGAGCTACAAACTCTTATTTTTCTTGCTGACAGCATGCCTTCTTAAAATGCAAAGAATGACCCTAATGAGCTGATCTTTCTGCTTTCTGAAGGGGATTCTGGAAAGTAGGGATAGCCATAAAGATGCTGAGCTATCCTGAAGCAAAAAAAAACATTTGTTTGATAGTGTGAGATAAAAGCATAAGAATGAATGGCTTGGGATTCGTTTGGCTTTCTAAACAGCACCAAGAGCCAGTGACTACCATTTCCTTTTGGACACCTATTCCAGTTTATGTGCTGAATTAAAGCACACCTACTTTTTTGCAGAAAACTTTGTGCTGACGTTGCACAGAATCAGTGCCATGCTTGAAACTTGAGTTGAGGTGTTTTCCCCCTGATAAGAGTTCACTGCAGTTACTGCACATACTGTGAGCCTCAGCTGCTTTGAATGGCAGCCTGCTATAGAGCTGATGGATTGCTAGAGCTGGATCCACAGCTACTTCAGGTAACTTGAAAGGCCACATAACTGGAATCCTTAAAGCAATTCATCTGCAGCTTTGACTCATCCCTGGAACTGGGTTGAATACAGTGCTACATGATATGTGTATGCCCCTTCTGACTATTTACTCACCAACTTGTTAGCTACTAGTTTCCATGGACAGTGAGAATTCAGAGACATAGCCAGGGTGGGGAAAAGGTAAGGACTGGCCTGTGAACCTGGCTGATCTGTCAGCTCTTTGATGCAGTCCCATGTTCTCTTCCCAACTTCTGGGTCTTGGCTGTGGCTCTCCAGCAATCTCTGCTGATGATTCCTGCCTGCCTCTGATTCCTGCTTCTGCCCTTTCCCAGCATCAGATTGTTCTGCACTGCTGTAGTCTTGTTCATCTTACCAAATTATTTGTTTTCTTCCTACAGTCTGGTTTACATCTATGATTTAAGATAGCCCTTTGGTTTGAGATAAACTTTCATAACTCAAATGATTGACTTGATTCTACTGTTAGCATGCCTCCTTTCTCTAGTGCTCTGGGCCTGTTGTGCTCTGTAACCTACATTCTGGTTATTTCCTCTAACATTGGCAAATATTCTCCATGTACATTGAGGAAGCACAGGGACCATCTTTGCTTCATTTTCACACTAAAAAAATTAAGGTTTGATATTAAGAAGTTTTTTCCCAGGTATAAGAATATATAATTGTTGGAATGAAATGCACAGCATGAAGGGTTTCTAGAATAGAGTATACAAAGATGTAAGTCTAGTCATTCTTGGTCTTCTCCCAAAGAACAGAAATAACACTACCTGTCTTGTAGAGGTCACCTCCATCCTAACATTTCAGCGATTGTTTTTGATATATCAGATTTAACCCTTTTGTACATGAGGGCACGTCTTTCTACACCATTAAACAGTAATGAAGAAGAGACAGTGATGTATGAATGGTACCACAAAATTGCTCTATTATCTAAAACTGAAGCAAATATGCTTTTGGACAAATAAACATATACATAACACTCCCATTTCTTTTCTGTACTGCAGCCTTTTGCTGTTGCATCTCATATATTTATTAGGACATTGGGTGTTGTTATATTTTTTCTCACAGCTCTTTTTAGAGAGGCAAGATAGTCTCGAAATTGGAAAGGCACAAGGAAAGGCACAGAAATGACTCTGGATGCTATACTGCTCGGTACCATTCCTCTATAGGCAGGTCTACACATGCCCTTTCTGTTGACCCTCGAATCTTTCTGGATCTTAGTCAGCTGTGGTCTGGAAGGCATGTAGCTGTGTTTGCATTCAACCTGAATAAGCATACCCTTCACTTGGCGTCGTGCTAACACAACATGCCCTCCATTACAGAGCTGGTTTGTATTGTTTGGCCACAATAATGTATCAATGGAGATGTTTTCTGTGTCCAATCACAGAAATGTGCCCTGAATCACAGCCACTGTATTTCAATACCTCACAGGTACCTTGAGTCAATCTGAGCCTGGCTTCCAGAATGCTGATCATCCAGCACCCAAGGAGTGCAAAATGAAACAGAAAACTCTGGTCAGCAGTACTCCATCCTATCAAATTTCATACATGAGTAAAGCAAACAATACATATCTTAATGAAATAAGGTTAATTAATGTTTATAAAACATACTGAAATAATCAAATGATAGCACAGTGTGTATTGTACCTTCATAACAAAAGTGTTATTTAAAATTATCATGATTTCTATGTACACATATCTTTTTTTTCCCTTTCTCAGAAAGAAAAAAAAGAGAGTTTGTTTTCATTTCTGTATGCTGTTTTACTCATCTGAGTTATTTGTAATTCTGAACAGGATCCATAATAATAATTTTGCTATCTCCCAGCTGATTATGTTAGAAAGGAATATTTTTTTGCCCTTAATTGCAAATACACACAGTGTATAAACAATTCTGTCTACAGTCTTCATTTAATTAAAAACACAGTATGCAAATTATGGGTAAACATTTCCTCAAAAGCCAGAAGTCTTTGTTTTCATGGGCAGAATGGGTCTAAAAAACTTCATTTTTTAAAAACAATATCATTTGGTTTCAACCGTAGAAATATTCCTGAAATAAAAAGGAACAACAAAAGCAGACTCCCATTACATAACAAGCTAGATAAAGTGGGAAAGATAAATATTCATAGCACAAAATGGAGGCATCTCCAGCAGATTGTCTCTGGCCCCCTAGGGTGAGATAGTAGCCACAAGCAGGGAGATGCTGACGGCTATACCACCTGATACTGGTGTGATTAGAGGGCACTCAGCATCCTGCAGGATTTGCTGTAATGTATTGTGCTGTGCCTTTTGTTCATCAAAGAGCAGCTGCTAAGAGATGTAGCCTTCAAGAGCATACAGCTGACCCCACCTGTTACATTTCACTCCTACATGTACTCTATTGTCTAGGCATGCTTTATCTTTGCTGTAGTTTTTGATTTCTCTGTCCCAGACTCCAAGCAGAATGCTTTGCATCAACTTTTGATTGGATCTGCAAAGAATGTTTATATGGGATTTTCCTTTTAAAATACATGGTACTAAAAATGTGGTTGTTCGCAAAGGAGAAACAGCAATTTTTTTTTCACCCACAGTTCATTCTTGCTTTGTTTAAGAACAGTATGTTACAACTACAAGAAGACACTTTGAATTCTCCATAATGTCTTTCTCCATAGTTTATCTTTATTTATGTTTACTGCAGCTGTTCACAGGTTTAAAGGTTTGTTTACTATGAAAAGCATTTTGATGTGGAGTAATGAAATAATTCATATAACTATATGTAATATTTTTAAAGAATCCTGAAATTAAATATGACCACTGCTAAAAGATGTAATGCAGAAGCATAAAATATGTATGAAATTATGTAAATACACTGGAAAACGTCTTCCAGTTAAAATTGTCTACCAGTTTTCTGAAGGCTTGCCAAACTTGAAATAAAAGCCACATTGAGCAGAATGTTTAGACATCTGGATACCTTTCCTTTAAATTCCAGGAAAATATTCTGTATCTAGTTTGAACTACAGCTACCTAAGTCGCTATTTCCACCACAGTCAAAATAGTTATTCTTTGTAATTTCCTGTTTGTCATATTGCTTCTCTTCAACCAGCTGATCAAAGATACCCTCAATAATTTTGTAACTGTTTTTCCTGTCTAATTTTCTAGTTAGTGTTTTACCAGGCTCAAGATTGCAGGCCAACTTTTTTTCTTTGACCTGTTCAGGCTTTCAATCTTCAGACTTTGGACTTCATTCCATTGCTAGTGCTGTACAATTTATTAAAATTAATTGAACACTGTAAAAAATATTAACAAAGTCCAGCAGTTCACCAAATTTAATGTTGAAAATTATTTCTGCAGTTATGTTCATGTCACAGGAAATTCCTTGAATACTGAATCTATCCCAGGCAATTTTATACTGTAATAAAGCTAGGAAGCAGTCCTTATACCATTCTGTGGCACTTCTATTTTAAAGGTAGCTTATACGGGCTGATGAAAAAAACAAAAGAAAAATTTTTGATTTAGCTTAATCACACAACAAACACTTGATCTTATTGAAATTTCACTAAAAACAAGCACAAACAGGTATATTAGTTTTGTACTCTGACTACATGAGGTAATAGTGTTTTTTCGTTCTACCCTTTTTAGAAATCAGAAATCACACTTGCTGAACATCAGTGAGATAAAATAGCAAGAATATGAAGATTAATGTGTTTAATCTCTCCTACATATCAAAACATCAGCAAGAAATGAACAATAAATTCATCACTAAAACAATATACAGTTTAAAGATAATGCAGAAAGTAACTATGTTAACTACCAGTGCCCCAAGCAAAAATTTTCCCAATAAAGCAGGTTCAGGTTTCCATTTCAGGACTTTTTTCTCTCAGCAGATAATGTAAATCCATCACAAAATGTATGAAATCCAGTGAAAATTTCATTCTAGGTGGAAACATCTCAAAGAAGTAAAGTAGTATTTACTGACAAATTTGTTAGGTTAAATTCACCTTTTACATGTCACTCTGTGAGGCAGAAGCCAGTGTGGTGTGTTATACGTAAAAGTGATTTATTAAATTTAATTTTTATTACAAATCATGTAAAAATAAACCATCATCTTCCCCTGAGTTGGAAGATCTATATCCAAAACTGAATGTGTAAAGGTCTTCACTCTAGTGGACCTGGATTTCTGGCATAAAAATATATGTGAATCCTGCATGCTAGCAACACACAGGTGAGTTATGTAGCTCAGGTCTATCCTGAGCTACAGGAAGTAGCTACAAGGAATTAAGTGCACCCTTGGAAGCCCAAATTGATGGGTGGGCACTACTCCCGTGAGAAGTCCTTTTGACATAAAATGGATTTCTGCGGATATTTCTTTACTGTGCAAACAGGACCTCATTACAGGTCAGTGAGGGTCTCTATTTCACTGCACAGGACACTGTGAGGGATTGTGGAACTCTCCCTGTAGTCCTTACAGCTATCTAATCCCAGTGTCTCCTAGTCCTCCGGAAACAACTCACTTGGGTAAGGCAGCTCAGTGATGTAGACACACTTGTTGTGTTAGCTTACTCTTACTCAGTTTGAGAATGGCAGCAAATGTCTCATCATGGACATAACCTTTGCTAGATAAACTCTATGGACAATTTGTGTAGAGTATATGGTGCAGGACTACAACGTGATTTCTCACTGAAAGAAGTTACTTTATGCTGAAAATATAACTCATCATAAGATGCGGAGAAGTTTGGACAGTAAAGATCTCCTCAATGAGATGCACAGCTTCTGCTTCTCTTGATTCACTTGCTAACAGAAGGAGCTGATAGCTCTTTTACTGCATATCATATTTGCAAATGTTGTCTACAAGCATAGAAAAAAGGACAACAGTTAGCAACTATGCACAGATTTTATTTTTAGTTAGAAATTGTTTATTTAGAAAAGTTTATCAGATAACAGAAAAAATAATTTACTTGTGGGTAAGAGAGTTATCTGACTGGTCAATTAACAAAGAATATTGGGTCAGATCTACAGCAAGTGAATTAATTACCTGAATATGACTATATGGCGTTTGACAAATTGCATGTCACATTGATAGGAAGCCCAATCCTGTCAACAAGGCTGAAGGCACTTAATAGAAAGAAGAAAAGTAATAAAACCAGTTAATATAAAGACAAGCAGAGATAAGAAGAGCAGCAGGGTAAAATTTGCTTAAGAGCACTACTATTCTTTTCCTATGACTTCCCTTTAGCACACAGAAAGCAGAATATATTGTGTAATTTTTATAGATCAGCAATGCCAAAAATATATATTACATGCGGAAAAAAATTAATGCAATATTTAATGCAACTAAAAACAGCTGATGTCAGGGTTCTTCTAGTAGCATTATCTGAGTGATGTTGCATGTATGTGTAGTTTTTTTAATCTTGTTTTCCTGATTGCATATATTGGTTGAAGGGCATAGAGGGCATAGAGCGTGGAAGAGGAATGAATTAAAACTTGAAATCTTAATCTCTGTCATTACTATGGAGTTGATTTTTCTGAAGTCTCTATTTCTGTCAGGCTAGCCAGGGAAAAATGCTTATTCTGATGTCATGAAATACAGTGAGTGTTGAAGAACTTGATGCGTGCTTATAGAAATTCTTTAAAACACATCTGTTCCTGGGGGTTGTCAGTGAATTTTATTTTCACAGAAACAGATGAAACGGTGCTAATTTCACAGAGCAAATGAGATGTATGGCAAAATGACCTGCTTAAGGTCACAATAGCAAGCTTAAGTAATGCTATTTAAAACAAATACAAACCACATTAAAAAGTGTAAAACACGAGGTACCTACTTGGGTCAAAGTAAGGCCACAATGCATTGCTTCCATGGTTACTTATTTGCTGATTACAACAGCTGCTACTTTTCCCTCTGTTTTCTTCAAAGCCTGGAGGTATGTGCCTTCTCCCTTTCCCAATGCTGCTCAGCTTGAAAAGCAGCACAGCTGATCCTTAAGAATTTCCTCCACAAAATTTTGCATATTTGCTCAAGAGGAGGGATCAGAAGATAAGGGGAGCAAAAGGATTTTAAATCCTGGAGAAGCCAAGCTGTTCTTCAGAAGGTGCCTCCATACTCGCCCCAGGCCACCCTGAACAGTAGCCCTGGCACCCAGCAAGGCAGCAGCAAGTACCGGGATGTGTTCCTGACAACAAGTCTTGGCTGACCTGGTACAACACATAGAGCCAGAAGAAACAACTATTGCCCACTATTATGTGACTGCCTCTGTTGGGAGGAGAAGTGGTGACTGGGTGCCTTATTTTCTTTTTTTTTTTGTAGTTTGTTTTCATTTATGTATTTATTTGTTTTAGGGGTGGGTTTTTTTAGGTTTTTTTTATCCTTTTCCATTATGTTTCAGAGATTTGTTCCAGACTGGTAGCCTATTGGATGGAGAGATGAGAATTCAGTCTGATATAGAGCACACAAAAAAGTGTGACAAATTGCAATGACAAGGTTGTGTTAGTAGCTTATGATGAAGTGAAATGAAAGCCTGAACCGGGGAACACAGACAGTGATGTGTTACAGGCATCCAAGTTCAGAGAGGTGGGGAGGATGAAAAAAAGGGGTAGGAGCCCTGAGCCGGTAAAATCATCACTGCCATTACTGCCAGCCTGTACCATGCCACTCATCAACAAATTAAGTCATTTTTCTTGCACTCAGTATCAAGGAGTAGAGTGATGCAGTTAGTGTTTAAACATCATGAAATATGTTATTAGACACGCACAGCTGGAAGTAAAGAAATGCAATGTTTTGGTCAGAAGATTTCAAGCCTGCTCAGTGAAACATTTAACATTTTACTTCCATCTGTTTATGTCTTACAGAACTGGCTTGAACTTAATACTTCACACTAGAACATCCAAGAAGGAAAACACTTTTAAAAATCGTCCTCACCACTAGTCAATTTTGTCTTTCTGTATAATAATCATGAAAGAATTTAGCATAATTCTTGCAAAAAGGTTGAGCTAGATTCTTCATTGCCTTTTAGCTGGTAACCAAAACTATCCTTATCCTAACGACCGTTGTGTCTCAGCATCTTCTATGATGAGTACCTGTATAGATTTTATCCTTGCAACCAGTAAGATGGGGAGACATTGATCCTATTTTTCAGATGGGGATCTGAGACATTCAGTTGACTCAAGAGGCTTTCCTAAAATTTCACTCAGTCTCTGATGGACCTAACAATGAGACCCATGTTTCTTTCAGTGTTTTGTCATCCAAAGTAATCCTCCTAAATTTCCAGAATCTAAGACAAAGGTAGTTTTTCTGAAACAACCTGAATCACTAGCACAACCTGCCCAGAGAATGCCATATAGGGCTAATATAGGCCCCTGGCACTGACTGATGTTTATATTTTATTTGGACTAAGCATTCTTTCTATACTAAGCCCTCTAAGAACACAAAGGCAATATCCCTACTTTAATGTGTATTTCTTTGCTTCTTGTTGATATCCAGCCTATCAACTTCTCAACTCTCCCAGACTCTTCAAAAAAGAAATTCTCATTTTTATTTTTCATGAGCCAACCCCCAAAAGAATGATAGGTTTATTGAATTCTAATATCTTTACTCTGAAAAATTTTATTTTTACTATACCATAAAGACATATCCCAAGCCTAACTTCCTGAGCTTTTTCTCTTCATGTTTGCTACACTAATGACTAAGTGTTCACACTTAACAGAGCAACATTTCCAATATTTAATGTCACCTCACATACCTCTACTGTTTTTTGCAAAACTAAATGGAATAAGGAATCAGTATTCACCTTTTGATAAACTGGCATACATGTATGTCCCTGTAGAAAAGTAAAAACAAGATAGTAATGCTTCATACTCTTTCAAAGTCCCTTCATTCTGCTTTCTGCTTTTCCTTCCACTTCAGACAGCAGAATATCCCTTAAAATTTTACGTGAATACTCAGTTTTCTCCTTAGATTTTCAAGTTCTGATGTGTTACAGAATTTTGTTATATTTATATTGCAATATGGAAGTCCTTAGGGGAAATTATGGCATCTGAATAAAATGCAGCTTTGTTGTTTGAATTGTTTGGCAAAAAAAATGTAGAATGTATTTACTGGCAATCAGGATGGTGTTGAGTTTCTGGCTTGAAGGAGCAGACACACAAAGAACTTTTATCAAAAAGAATACGGTGACGTGACATGATTAGCTAACTAAGTACAGTCTAGGGGACAAAATGCCAGGTGATAGTGCGCTTTTTAATCTGGGAGAGAAAGGTGCTAGCCAGACAGGAATTAATAACTGGAAACAGAACCCACCCACTAGAAATTAGAAATCAGGCACAGATTTTACCCAACAGCTTTTTTTTTTTTTTTTTTTTTTCAGGCAAGCTTTATTCGAATACAAATTAGCATTTACCCTTACCAGAAGGGCAACTGTATGGAAATCTGAGACTAGATAAGCTGAAGATTCCTTCCTGCAGGTTGCAAAATCCTCATTAAAAAGGTGCTATATCTTAGATAACTGAAACAGTAATATTAATGCAGAAAGTTAAAGACCAATCCAGGGTTTCCAGTACAAAATTATGCCTTTTTGTTGGCTAATGCTAAAGGTTCTGTTGATAACAGAATAGTCATGATAATAAAAACAGAGATTGGGAGGATTACCTCAGTTCATCATACACTCATCAGACAAAGCCAATATTTGAGCCTGAAATTAATCCTAACAGAGAGAAAATGAAAATGCAGATAGATTGTTCACAGGAATCATCATGGATAGCTAAAGAATCAGCGTGTAAATTATGTTGCGTAATTTCAGATTTTAAACTGCTGAGAGTTTAAAGAAACTTGTTTCTCTAAACTTGTTTAGAGAAAAATTCTCAATCCTTATATAAAGTCCGTCCTCTGTGCATAAGGAAAAGGGCTGTAACCTTTTAACTGTGTCAAAAATGTCTAAGTAAAGGTATTGTTAAAAGCTCTTCTAAAATCAGGTCAGATTCTGGAGTTAGATAAAGACAAAACAAATAAGTAAATGAAAGTTCGACAACTCTGTAGCATGAGATAGATGTCTAAACTAAGCTACAATAAACCTCCTCTAAGGGAGATAAGGATACAGAATGCTGGCTGATTTACTCTATTTTGCTGTAGAACCAGCCTAACCAAGTCTGGAGAAAGAGAAAAGGGATCAGAAACTTGAATACAATGGTTCTGATCTTCATAATAGTTCTTCTGTTGGGAGTAGAATATAGGCTTCTAAGCCAGATGTATGCTGTAAAACTCCAAATGTACGTGCACAAAAACAGAGTTGGGAGTGTACAATGAAAGCCTTTATATAATCTAGAGTCTGCTTGAGACAGTATTGTAAATGATTAATTATTATAGCAAATTTTAAATATTAATTGCTTATGAAGTGAAAGTTTACATGAAAATAAAATGATCTCTTTTTTTATGACTTAGGTGAGTATAACTGTGCTCCAGTTAACTAAATGAGGTTATAACCACACCTTGCTGGCATATTCTTTATATAAATTTGAAAAGAAGCCTTCATACTAACTGCATTGTACATAGTTTAAAGAGGCCTTCATACTGCCCGATTTACAAGTCAAATTTGGATATTTTGTTCAAGGTAATTCCTTCCTGCAGAAAAAAATGAGTACAGTTAAGGACATTTGTAGCCTTATTTGAGTTTAAAGTGTGTCTATTAAACCAGAAAAGTCAGGTTTAGTTTACCTTTGACCTTAATACATTCTTCTGATGCTCCTGATGATTAGAAAATATGAACACCAACTACACTGAGAAAGACTTGGGAAAGCAGTCTATCTTACATCGTCCAATGTGAAAACAGTCAATTAACTGGGGACTAGGAGGGTGATACAGTAGAACTGGGCATATCTCAGAGCTCATGTTGAGCACAGAGTAAATGTGGGATATTTTAACTGACGGAGATGCCAAATTTTATGCACAGATGAGGAGAGAGGTGAGGTTAAAAGAGAAGAAGATACTGTAGAAAGTTGGTTTGATTGAATCTAAACTGACATCAGAAGCTCAATTAATTGTGTAGGGGAACATTGTGGTACCATTTACTTCAGCTTCTTTCCTGTGAACCCTCTATCTGCATCTTAGATATATCAGTTGAATAACATAGAACTCTTGCATGAAGGTTGGACACTGCCTAACATAAAAAGTACATAGTTCTTTTGAGTTTTGTAAAAAGAAGTTTCTTCTTTGGCACAGCAGAGGTAAGCAAAATTTCTCCTGGTTTAGGTTTTAGAAGAGGGCTGGGGAGCAGAGTTTCAAGAAAATGGCCTTGGGATAAAGTGCTAAAGGTTTTTATTTTTTTCCCCCCACATGACAAATAAATAACTATTAAAGACTCAAAATCCAGGGGTTTACAGTATTATATATGAACTCTTTGGCCACATCCTCTTTCTAAAAACAAAAATATTTTTCCTCCTAATTCTGGATCCAAACCTTAACATCTATTTTCTCCTCTTAATTTTGAACTGTCACTATTTTGTCATTTTTTTGCACTATAAAAGAGAGATCCTGATCCATAGACAGATCCATTTTTCCACAGTCATGGAATTCCAATTATTTTCTGCTCTTTGTGAACTAACAGATTTGTCCACAGCAAGATATTTGTGATTTCCAGGTATTAATCAACGCCTACAAACAGTCTAATCTACTTCACCTTTCCTTACAGCTAAACCACTAAAATAGTTAACTGTAAAGCAGATTTCACTGCTCTCACAGTCTAGGTTTCCTTACATGCAATGCAGGGAATAAGGACATTTATTATAAATATTATCTACTTTCTAATGTAGGCGGTCTATATATTCCAGTAAATGTTTACCATTACCCTGCTATAGTTAACCAGTAAAACACTAAATAGAAACAGCTCGCTGTATACTTTTTGTATAAATCACACTAAAGGACTCTTTTTCACTGACTTACACAGTACTACAAGTACCCAATGGTGAAAGCATGAAATAGATTCTATAAATGTGCTCCTAACATATAGAAGAATACATATTGCCCTAGAAGCTTGAACATTCAGAGAAAGTATTTTTCTAGAATGTGATCAAATCTTTCAAACAGGCCTGTGAGAGAGATGGAGCAAACTTTGCTTATAATTCCCCCCATGAAATTCCCTAAAAATGAAATAATAACAAAGGTGTGGAACGCTTTTGTTCCACTCCTATTTCTTCACCCAGTCTGTAAGTCTCCATATTTGAGGTATACAACTTGATGAGGGAAGAAGTTACGGGACAGGGGCTGTACAATGGAGGGCAGGTTCAGGGACAAAGGTAAGGCTATGGCAGCAGGTTGCACCTCGGAAGAGCTCTAATTCAGAGAGCATCAGTAGCAACATAATGCTGCAGCCTCATGCTGTAGCACTCACAGAGCTCTGTGTGCCAGTTGCAACCGGCTGGTGAGCCCATCAGCTGTGCTTGGCACCAGGCCACAGTGCAGCCCTGGGAATGCCTCAGTTGTCAGATGTTTACAGCATGAGACCTGACAGATCTTCTCCTCCTTTTAGATGATGCCGTTTCATACTTCAGAGATCAATCTTGCACTCACTGCTATCTGTATTTATTTATTTATTCATTTATGTATTTTCTTCCTTAGACTTCTGTGGAATCAAAGTTGGGACATTAATTTCTCATCTGAAGAATTCAAATGGAAACCTACCTTAATGGTACCTCCTTTTCTACTGTCCAAGTAAAATGTTATTTCTCAGGAAATTGGAAATGAATACATCATCAGACAGAGCTGCACATGGTAGGAATCCAGAAGAGTGGCAGGTTGTCTGCAGCTCCCTTCCCTCCATCTTTACTGGCTAAGGCTTCCAAACTCGATAGCCAGTAAAAACGCGACATTAAAATGTTATCACTGACTACAGAAGTATTTTCAGACCCATACCCTTCACTCTTTGCACAAGCTCATTTTTCACAGACAGGAAAATCAAAGAATCCAATAACAATGGAAAAATCATCTAGGAGAAGGGGAGGAAAGGGAGGCCCAAAAGAAGGTCCTCTGCTAGGAAGCAGAGAGAAGTTGGAGTCAGTTTTAAGTACTCACAGTCCCTTGGCAGAAACAAAGAAGACCAGGTTAATTCCTCTCCCTGTGCAAAGTCAGTTTGGCACTCTGAGACACAAAGGTCCATCATCCCCATAAGAAACTTGAACTTTCTCAATCAGAATTTTTAAAAGGTGAAATAGCTAAAAATCCCATGTCCTGTGCTGTGCCTGCCACTCTTTTCAGTCTAGACACCACCAAGGAAAATAACTACTTGGTCTGTGGAACAGACACAGCCCACTTCTCTTTTTGCAGATTGCATGAATACATTGAGGATTACAAGGATACAAGGATATCCATGAATTCTTGGATACATTGAGGCAGAGAATGACTATGACTATGACTATAGTTTTGGTTTTCAGCCATAAACTACCTCATGAGAGGCTGGATTGCAACAGAACTTCCTTTTATGTCAGGGACTCAACATCACATGCACAATACCTATGCATCACCACTTTTAAAGGAGGGAGAAAGTTTGTTACAGTTGTTGTGGAAAGGACAGTAGCTGTGTTGCTCACCTCAGATTTCATCTACACCATTGTCTCAAAGACATTCTTAACTCTGGCTGAAGACACAGTCTGTAAATATGTTTTGCCATATTATTTGGGATCAAATTAAACTCCTGGGTGTCCTGCTTTTGCTTGCTGAATCCTGTGGTGCTCTTATTTTTCTCACAAAGTACCAGCTGCATCTCTGAACTCTGCTGCTCTCTTGATCCGCAGAAGGGCAATTTATAAGATCCTGAAGACAGCCATAGATGTCCTACAAAAAGCATTGCAGACCTAACTCTTAGATCTGTTAGGCATGTGTGTGTGTGAAGATCTCAATCTTGAATTCCTAACAGAATCAAGAAAAAAGCTTGGATCCCCCAAATCTAAAATTGTCTTACTGCATTCAGAACCTTACAAAGCCCTGGTAAGAATGAAAGTATAATGAAGAACAATAATAAAGAGCCATTTTTCTAGAGAGAGAGAGCGAGAGGAATTAGTTAAATTAAATTAAATACAGCCAATTCTGCAATGGAGCTCAGCAAATGTGTAACTCTACACAATAGTTAAGGACAGGCAGTAAGGAAGGAAATTAAGCCTAGCTGACAAAGTGTTCTCTAATTCATGAATATAGTTTAATTTTGTTCCATTTATGCGGCCTTCGTTTCCCTATCCAAGCAGCTGGTGCATGATAGTGAAATTCTGCCTTCACTTTTAATCACAAAGGCACTTTAGTTTCAATCAGAAATGCACTTTATTTTTTCAATAAAAAAAAGTGAAATCATTGACATTTTCAAAACATGCACTTTCTATCATAAAAGGTTGCTTAATCATGTACTTTGTTGTCAGAGCAGTTCCATCTTGCAAACATTTCCGAGAAGAACCTGCTTTCATTTCCGGTTAGGGTGCAAGAGCATATAAATCAGCAGCCATGCTGCTACTGAGGGTGAGGCCTGGTAGTGGAAGCACCTGCTTTTGACAGAAGTTCGAGCTGGAGATAAGAAAGTAAACATCATCCTGGATTTTAGCAGCTTTTATCCAATCAGAGGCCAGAATTTTCTTAGCCCATGTTAATAATTATTACTTAAGCATGACAACCTCAGATAATTTTACTTCCTTGCAGTAAATCTTCCTTGGATCTTGTGATACAGTAGCTCCTGTATCTGGGTCATTATTCATTGTTATACTGTATAATGTCACTGAAGGATTAAGATGATATTAGCAAATGCATTATGAAGCCACAAGTAATCAAGCTTAATGTTGAGTGAGATTTGGAAGTAGAAAGTATTCAAACTAAGATGTTAGCAGTGTGTTATGGAAATGGCTTAATCTCTGGTTATAAGTAGCTAATATATGCTGAATTTTAACATCAGTGTGCAACTTCGATTAGCATCTCCTAAATACATAATCCCCATAGCAATCCCACTAAAAAATGGGAGCTTAATTGTTGCCTTACAGACTAGTACCTTTCACCTTCACATAATGCTACCATGATGGCTTTTCAAAACAGCAAGAAGGAGAAGAAGAAAGAAGAGAGAAGAAAATCAACCAGAAGAATTTGTCAGCAAGACACTTTAACATCCGTTTCAAAAGTCATAGATTACAATTTAAAATGGAAGTCCCTTTTTGAACAAAGAAGGAAAGGTTATGAGAAAATACAGTTTGAAATTGTTGATGTATAAAGCCATATGTGATTGTATCTGTCCTATAGCTCCCCCAAATGCACCAAATGGATATTGCTGAAACCTCATGGAAATAAGAGCAAGAGGAGATTTGACTACAGTGATTCTCATTACTGCTTAGAATTCAGGTTGATGTGTCTCACATTGAATATCTGCTTTTCTCATTCAGCCTACTTTATGGGCTGAGTGTCAGATGTGCTGTATATGTTCTGCTCAGATAACCTTGAAAACATGTAACAGCCATGAAAATTATAATTCTAGGGAAAAAAATAAAGTAAATTGACCATTGATTACTCTTTTCCTTTGTCCTACTCTCTTGTGTAAGCATCCAAGTGTACTGATTGTGAACCCATTTCTGTTTCAATGCACTTTATCTTTGCAGGTAATGAAGTTAGTGAGTTCAGCTTTAGTTCTTTAGGTTTTCTGTGCTGGTTGTTCGTTGTTTTGGTTTTGGGTTGTGTTTTGGTTTTGGTTTTTTTTTCTTTTCTTTTCCCAGCAAGGGCTATTTAAAAATGGCAATCATGTCTTTTCTAGCACTGAAGTTTCTGTTTCTGCAGATATTTGCTTGGTGTTACACTAGACCAGGAAGAAAATTACCAGAAACACTGATGCAATAAAAAAAGGCTTTAACTTTTCTAGAACAGTAGTGAAGCACGTGAGATATTGCAATTTATTATTACAAACAGGCTTATATCCTGATCAGATATTGTTAATCACAGGAGATTCACTTCTCTAGTTTATGTGTTGTTCTTGAAGAAACAAAAAAGCCAATATAACTTCCCACATCCTCATCTACTTCAAGGCCTTTTTTGCACCAAATGAATCAGCTCTTTTATTAAATTACCTTCTCTGGGATTCTCAGAGAAATATCCTTTGTTTCCTTTCCATTTTTCAGAGCCAGGGTGCTGATGACACTCAAAAAACTCTCGGTATCTTTACAGATTATTTCTTCTTCCTTGATTCTGTGTGTCACAATTTATTCCCAAATGTATTTATCTACATTTTGTTAATTGCAATTTGAAATTGTATTCTAAAGGGTATACATTTAGACTATAGTAATTTTGAAGGGAAGCGGTTATTTCATTGGGTTGTCACTCCTTCCAGAAATCACCCCCCCCCACCCCGTCATATATAAATAGATTGCTTGATATACATGCAATATCCTGTCGGTGTCATGCACTCTTTTCTTTAATCTGACTGACATAGCACATAATAAAATGCTCACTTCAATATATGTCTGTTGCATTTTGCCTAATTCTGGGCTTAGTTTAATATTAGTCATGAATATTTCTTACAACTGGATATGAATTTGAATATATAAAAGGCACATTTTATGTTCATGCTGCAGCACTTGCTTCTCCCATATATTTTATTGGTTTCCTTGCTTGTGATGAATTAAGTCATCCGAAGAAAAGAAGAATAGAAAGCAACAGGGACTAGAGCAGTTATCTTTATCCACAAGCAGATGTAACATGTGAGAGGGAGAATTGTATTCTTGTACTTTATTTTCCATAAGTAACTCACAATAGTGAGCTGGAGGGAGGCATCTTCTCCAGTGGCCATTGCAGAAAGAAACACAGAATTCCAGCATATTAAATCTCAGACTTCTTTTCATACAAAGGTACTTTATCAGAATATATCAACAATTTTATTCCGTATAATTTATATGGATTGTTTTCCAGGGGAGGCAGAGATGAGATTGACATTTTTTCCTCTTCTGTCCTGCTGCATATCTAAAGCAATACCTTCTTTGGGTAAAAAGCTTTTTCTGATCCATGCTCTGGATATATGTTTGTCTGGGGTTTTTTTAAGTGGAAATTACTGTAATGAACAGAAAAATATTGTGACTTTTTCCATATTCTTGCCTGGGAACTTTCCTAACGGTTCTGAGAATGATTTCACCAAGACAGTACATGTATACAACAGTCCACTTTCATAAATATGTAATCATAAGAGTGTCTTTAAGG
The DNA here is from genome assembly GCA_013400335.1 of Eurystomus gularis. Taxonomy (NCBI): domain Eukaryota; kingdom Metazoa; phylum Chordata; class Aves; order Coraciiformes; family Coraciidae; genus Eurystomus; species Eurystomus gularis. The sequence goes on from VZZY01017411.1 coordinate 147,444, forward strand.
AATCTGTAAAGCTGATGAAGCATTTGCTTTTTCCTCTGTGTACCTTGTCTTCCTCTTACATTTAGTGCCAGACGTAGACTAAAGGTGAACCGTTCTTTTAAAATGTATTTGAGCTCTATTACATAAGAATATAGAGAACTTGATCAATAAGGGGAATCTAATCCTTGAAGGCTGGGTTTTATGATACTTCATGCAGTCAAATCTTCCAAGACTTTCAAAAAAACTGGCCTAGTTCTTAGGTCTATGGTACTAAGTAATCTCCCTGAAATTTGCTCTCAGTTTAATCCTTTTATTGAACTGATCTTGAGGCCTGTTTTGGCCCTGGTTTCTGGTTGTTTGCTGGAGACATAAATTCAGATTTCCTTTTGGGAGGATGTGCTTATGGATGACTAGTGAGGAAATCCTCTTAATTCTTCCATATGATATAAAAACTGCCTTGCACAGTAATTAATTTTATTGTAATTGGAGAGTTGATGTTGATTCTGAAGATGTCTTATGTATTTTTTCAGTTTCTGAAGAGTGCATTCAACAGAGCATTTTATAAAAAAAAAAATTATTCAACCATAATTTACTTCTGTTATTGGACTAGTTACTTATGCATCTACGGAGTAGGAAGAATTAGGTAGCATGTTCAGAGACATATTTCTATTAATTTATGTTTTCACCTTTTCTATGGCTATTTGTCCATCTGGAACTCATGCAAGTTGAGGTGGTTTTAACTTCTTCCTTTTTTTAAGACCAGGAAATCAATGTTAAGAAGGGATACAGAGGCAACGGCTGCTATTTCTGTGCTTCAGCAAGTCAAAAATGTTTTAAATACTTCAGCATTTCTGGCTTGCTATACCATGCACCAAGACCTGCACATAACTTGTTGCTCTTAGCAAGTCTATTTCACCATTTGGCAATAGTTCTTTTTTTCACAAAACCTGAAATGAAATAGAGTTGCAGATTATCTTTCAAAAATGCCTGTGTTTCCCTTGTTTTATTTTTCATGCACAAGTACAGTCTGTTCTGTCTACATATTGAGTGACCTTGCCTTCATATGGATAGAAATGATGGAAAAAATGAACCACTGTCTAGAACAGATTAGATGCCAAACCTAGTTAGATCTTGCCTAATCCTATAAAAGTATGTCAGTTAGGGACTGACTTGACCTAAGGAAAAAAGATCTGAAAACACTATCCTATCTGATTACTTATTCAGCTTGATTATACTGCAGCCATTGCTTTATTACAGCAGACAAAGTATGGTCATGCAAATTTATCCCACCTTCCATCACCCATATAGCATGTTAAAATGTATTTTCATGCAACCAACCTAGAGCAGACTAATTGCCAAAACAACACAGTGAAATCCAAATAGAAATTACTTCCTAGTTAGACAAGGCTTTTGTAACAGTGTCCCACATTGTTCTTGCTGAGTGATTCTGACATGCTTGAGAAGTTCTATGGCATTAATGACACTATTACAATTGTTCTGCAAATCCTGAGTTACTTCTTGGTATTGTCTTAATACCAACAGCTTTTTATATGTAATTATTGTCAACACGTATCTGTCAAGATAATTAAATAATTTTTTGATCGTTCTTTCTTTCTTTTAGAAGAAGACAAATGATCAAATGTGTGCGTGCATAGAAAAAAAGAAGGAAGAATCTTTGAAGGAAGGTTTCTCGCTCTAGCAGTAGAACATATTGGATGTTACACGCTGGATTCGGTGTTATTTTGGTGAATGCTATAACAGTCAAATTAGCTAACCCAAAGGGAATGAAAAAGGTGTTTAGAACTAGTGACAGTACTTCAAAAAATGAGTCTGGGTCAAGCACTATATGAGCACTAAAGCGAGTATGGAGTATAATAAAGCAACTTGTTTTTTTGAATAGCTGGGCACAGTATAGGTAAGCCTATTGTTCCCCAAAGGCTGCTTGCAGTTACTGTTAACGCACTTCTGTGCTTTTACCAGAGCCTTCAGTAGCTGTGACAGTGCTTGCAAATGTGATGCTCATGACAAGTCTGTCTGCTTCTAAAGCATGTGAAGAAAGCTGAACACTTTTAATAATACTAATGGAGAGATTATCTTTAGCTTCTGATTTTTTTTTCCTTTTGAAAATAAAAGTGGGAGGTTTGTTTTAACACTCTGCCCTTTTCAGAAAGGTTGTAAGAAGCAATTGAGCCCCCTCTGAAAAAAGCTTCCCTTTTCAAGTTTTCCACTTAATTAAAATACCACATTTTAGCTTGCTAGAAATGAATTCTTCACCACTACCTTTTAGAGAAATAAAAAAATAAGTAATAGCAGCAATCCTCTGTCACTATAAAAGTGTTTCTGTTAGTTTGTATGCACAAAGGGATAATTATATACTTTTAAAGTCCCCATTAAAGAGCCAAAAACTGTTCTACAGCTTCTTTATTAAAGATATCTGAATACTGTAGATAGCATTAAAGGCTACAAGAGTAGCCAATTAGACTGCATTAATATGCAAATGTCTGCACAAAAGAGTGTGCAAAATGTTTTGAGATTATTTAGGAGTGTAAAAGAAAGATCGGACTCATGGGCTAAAATGATGCTATTATGCACATACAGATTCACGTATGTATGTTGCCTTTAAAGCACTAAAAATACGTATTTTTGCTGTTAAATAAGTGTAATAAAAATCCTCTGATTGCTTTTTGAAAGGGTAAGCAGTTATCCTGAACAAAAATTTTTTAGTTAATGTTCCAAAATAGGAAGGTTTTCACAGAGATTCAGTAGATGAGTTACGGATCATATTTTTCAGACATCTCCTAATGCTCTGGTAGACCACTGTCCTGTAGAATGCATAACAAGGCATGATTACCCCCTCCCTCTTATATAATACAGGTCAATTTGCACTGTTCTTTCCTATATTTTGCATGTCTGCAGTATTTTAACCTTTGTGCATATTCTGTTTAACTAATTATTTAAAATTTGCAGCAAATTTTATCCAATTTGGCAGATGTAAACCCAAATTTCCATTTTAGTTATGATGGAAAACAAAATATGAGGATGTTGAACAATTTGTATAGATTTCTATTAAATATTGAACGCCAGTTGTGTGTGTGTCTCTGTGTGTCTCTGTATCTGTGTTTCTGTGCTTATGCTGTTTCTCTGCTCTGCCATCGGGTTCAGTATGTTCATCTTTTAAACAGAGCCCCACTGGGCTCTGTGTTACATTCTGCAACATACAATCCAACACAACTTATCACACTGTGACAGCTAATATTTAAAAAACACATGCGTATTTTGAGGTTTGATAACTGCTATCAATCTCGGTAATGGGTATAGAATCCAAAATTCTGACAGATTCCTAGTGGAAGGAACATCCATTGTGAACAGCTAATGCTGAAGAAAATGAACAAGAGAGGCAGATAGTCTGTGTATTTAATTACAGATAAAACAAATAAATAATACAGAAAAAGCAATTGAAATATCTACTGAGGTTTGCGAATTCAGAAAGGCTGTAAGCTTACCAAGGCCACCTAGCTGGTTTTAATTGGACATTTTGTTATTGAAGATTTTGGGTTCTACCTTATGGATTATTTTTTTTTATGGTTATATTTTCAGGACTCCCGGTACAATGCAACACAGCACCTTAGTTTCAAAGAAGTTACCAACATGGCATATAGTAAAATGTGTAAATGTGGGGCTTTGATGCCTTGAAAAGGCACTCAAGAGAGAGTTAATCAAGTTAGAGTGACCTCCAAAAGCAAAATCGCAGCACAAAGCATAATGGGTAATGCTATGTAAATTGCCATGTATGCAATCAGGATGTTGTTAAGAGCAAGACCAAAAGGTGGTAGCTAATGACCTCTACATTTGATCTCTAGTTTTCCTAGGGGCTGATAATGTCTCTGGCTGAGACAATAGCCACAGCCTGCTGATGAGCATGGAGAAGGGTAGGACACCTGTCCAGAGCTGCTCTTGCAGCCTCAGCGGACCAGATCTAGGTGCTGTTAAATGACAACTAGAAGTGGTGATAAGAAGTTATCCCTTAAATCAGCACTGACTTAACTAAAATGACTGTTATTATTCCAATTTAGTTACAGTTATTACAAAATCTATATTCTCTACCCAGCAAAATTTATTTTTCAGAATGAATATGTACTTACATAGGATACTTGGAGAAAAAAAGCATTTATTCAATTTTGCTGCTTTGATTTTAATTCCAGAAATTTAGGGATAACACACCAATTAATCCAAGTAATTTGATACTATTTTACATTGAAACAACTATTCCAGAACTCTGATTTCTTCTGAACATTACATACTGTTTAAAAAAGGAAAAGGGAAAATATTACTTATTTTCTTTCTACATTCAATAGAATGTAGATAGAATTTTCCAGATGAAATAAAATAAAAGATTTTGATTTATTTCCTATATGATTCCTTCACTTGTATTAATAGAAAGACTTCGTCTGAAATATGTGTTTAACCATATATACATATAATATATATAATTTATAAAATTACCATAGTTAATTATCAGAAAACTCTTTCAACAAAAGCAAGTTTATAATGCTAATGTTCTCTCAATACTGTACCTATTTATTCATAATACTTGGTGAAAGAGTCCCATTTTACTTATTACCACTGCTTTAGGGTCAAAAATAATTGTCACAGACAATTTTTCTTTTTCAGTTTTCAAATAGATAAGAGATGCTAAGAATTTAAAAGTACCATTAATTTTATTTAGTATACTATGTTATTAAAGAAACTTGCTATCATAATTATGCATTTTGTACTTAGGTTACAATACAATTTTTTATGACTCTGGCATGGATTTTACCACTGAGGTACAGAATGCAAGGGCCCAATTCTGCTCCTATTTAGAGAAATTGCCTCAAAAAGGAAGATGATTTTATTTTGCAACATGTAATCTTATAGATGAAGGATTTCATTTTTAGGCTCTGTGTTGACTTATATCATCTATGCAAGCCTATATTTATTTTATATCTCGCTATTGTTTCAGCTCATGACAAAATGAATTAAA
>VZZY01017411.1:153590-204888 GCA_013400335.1 Eurystomus gularis
TCTCCTCTCCTCACTACAGGATTCTCCGCTTTTCTGATGAGAATATTTCCCCAGAGGAAACAGTGGCTGGACACTTCATATCAAAGTTAAAGAGCTAAATGTGTATTTACAGGGTGTAGGGGAGTTAAGCTGTACCTTCAATCTGTTCAACTGAAAAGCCGTTGCACAATGTATCTTTAATTAAGTTTTGTTGTTGCTTCCACAGAGCTTCATATTACACATCATAAAATTAAGAACAAATATTTGGGTAGAGAGGTGATTATAGCTATGCTCAGTGGGATTTCTAGAATTATGTATCAGTAGTTGCTCTTGAAGAAAATATGTTTGGGAGGCAAGCATATAAGAAGATCAGCAACAATGTATTCTTTCATTTCTTCCCTACAAGATATCAAAACAAGATCCATAAATTTTAAAAAGAATAAATTAATACTGTGCTGAATTAACAGTTAACCACTTTCTGAATTTACCTGTCCTCAACCTAGAAGGTGGTGAAGGATTTGTCTAACTCTTATACTACAAAAAGTCATACTGAAGACAACACTATAGTCATACTCAACAAAACACTACAACTTTTATGTTTAAAACTGGTACATGCTTCTCTGCCCTAGTACTGAAACACATATAAATCTGGAGGTAGTGAAACTCCTGCTCTGGAAGCCCCACATTGCTTTTTTTTCCCCACCATACCCTTCTCTGAGAACAAATTCAGTTTGAGTGGGTATTTTTCTATCCTTAGAAAACTATGAATTTCTCTTACTGTTTTACTAAGTTGACATCATCGATATTGCAAGACCAACTGAAATTAGTGACAGTTTCAATGGATCCTGCATTTGAAAGCCAGTATAAACTTTTAGTGGCATGTAGGCATATAAAATTAAATGTAGTGACTGTTTCTTTGTAGTTGTTTGTGTGAACAATCAGTAGATTTTATTTGCTAGTTGTTCATAGATGGTTTGGCTCAAATTCTGAAAAAGTTAATGATGAGTGGAAGAGCCCCATTTGATTTCTTGTGGCTTTGTACCAAGTTCTTTTTTAACATCCCTGTATGTTAAGCATATGAAGAAAATAGGAGAACTGCATGTTCCCTTGTTTCCCCTAATATTAGTCACACTTTTGAAAAAAGTTAGGGTGTACCTACACCCCAGAGTATCATTTTCCTGGAGGAAATAATTTTCATTCGAGTCAAACTGTCCACAGTGGAGCATCTGATGAGATAAAATTACTGATTAAAAAAGTTACTGATAAAAGTATTCACCTCTAATGTTTACTTTTTCTAATTGTGTATTGTGTACTGGACCTGATTATACTTGGGCATAGCCCAAGAAAAAATACGTATACAGCAAACTGTAAATGAGAGCAAATGGTGCTACCCAGTGACTATCACTCTTTGGTTTGACAAGAGGGTGGGAAGGGGAGTTGTATGTGAAAGTTATGGACCTGGAGGCAGGCATACTATAACAAAGAAACAGAAGAAAGCACTTGTCATATAAAGTTACTAATCCTTAAAGCATGAAATACAGGTTGCCAAAGCAGATAGTAAAAAATCTGTATTACTAAAATCTTCCTTGCACTTCTACATATGTAGATGAAATCAATTGTAGCAGTCATTGTATAATAGAACAGATACAATTAATAATTCAAGAAAATAACTTAGAGGTAAATCTTCAGACATGCATATGGATTGATGCTCAGTCTATCTGTGAAAAGACTGCAAGTTCTTGGAAAAGTAAAAATCATGGATTAATGGTTTCTTCCCTTCCTATTGTAGGACAGAAATGATGAAGCAAGGAAATCCAAAGATCAGTGTTTCTGTCTTCATAAAATTAGTCTGCATCTTAATTTTCATGAAAAGCATAGTTAACTGCAAGTTAGGCAGTTGGTTTTAAAAATATCTATCGCCAAGCAATACCATTACATGTTTTTCTTCCTAAAAGAACCTTCTGAGAACAAAAAAGTTGCATTAGGAAAATAGAATAATAGCAGAATCAACAGTTATCCTATAATAATCTTAAAAGTCTTCAATTAGCCTTACAATCACATAACCTTTCCTTTCACAAACACTCTTTGCCTTGTTGAAAGAACGAGATTGACCAGGCTTTAGGGATGAATCAAAATTATGCTGTAAGTATTTAGTAACACGAGCAATCTATGGAAGGAAGTTAATAATCTTTGTTGAAGGCAACTGAAGATTGCTCCTGGATAATTAGATTCTATCTTCAGCAATGACTGCTATGGGAAGGCTATGCAAGCATGAAACCTGTTTCTTCAGCCTGCATTGTCCGCAAACTCTTATACACACATCCTGTTAATTAGCTTTAAGGTTGTAAACAGAAACACATGAAAGACTGAAAATGTTGGAAATGCCATTTCACAGGTTAATTTAACTCTGGCATTCCTCTTAATGCTGTGAGTGTAAAAAGCTCTTCAAAATTTTTGGTAAATAAATACAATTTCCACAACATTTACAACCAGAAATTCATGTTGTGTTAACATGCGCACAGTTCATCAGCACAGTGAGAGCTTTCAGGTGCTGTCAGCACTGTTATCTGCCATTCGATCTAACCTATGTAACCAACAGCAGCAGTGTATTATCAGCCTCTACTTCATAAGGTCCTACATACGGAACACTGGTACTTTGCCATGTTCCACAGTCCTGGATTGCACTTTATGATCAGTGAGCAATTTCCTTCTTTCATTTTTAAACTCAGAGCTGATTCCATAGCTCCTTGTTTCCTTCAGCCTGTCCAATTTCTGGTCTTGCTTGTCTTCCTGCCAGCTAGTGCCCATTTTAGGTTCGGTTGCCATTGCAAAACTTCTGGCTTCAGCAAGGACTTCATCTTGTTTCCCCAAATCCTTGTCCTAGTGCCTCATGCTTCTCTTTTTCAAGGACTATTCTGCTTTCTTATCTTGTCCAGTAATTTCTTTTGATCTTGTATTATGTTAATTATAATCCTCAAATCCCATTACCTCATTCCTTCCTTTTCCTTATCTTCAACAAATTGCATTTTATGTTTGTTTTGGTTGTTGTTTGGTTGGTTTGGTTTTTTCTTTCTGCCTCTTAGTGATGTCCTTTTCTTTTACAAGTTTCTGGAAAACTACTACAGTAGACATATGTGGTGGGTTAACCTTGGCTGAGTGCAAGGTGCACACCAAGCCGCTCTATCACCCCCCCTTTCCTTCCCCTCTCCCTCCTCAGCAGAGCAAAAAGAAAGGGGAGGAAAATAAGATGAGAAACAAAAAGCAGTTTAATAATAATAGAAGCAAAGCCAAGCAAATCTGCTCGCGGAAGCAAAAGAAAACAAAGATTTATTCTCTACTTCCCATCAGTAGGTGATGTTTGGCCACTCCCTGGGAAGCAGGGCTCCAAGACGCGTAGCGGTTGCTCTGAAGGACAACGGAATGGCCCCCCTCTCCTCCTTCTTCTCCCTAGATTTATAGCTGAGCTGACGTCATATGGTATGGAATATCCCTTTGGTCAGTTCGGGTCAGCTGTCCTGGTTGTGTCCCCTCTCAAGATCTTGCCCACCCCATCCCACTGCGGGGGGTGAATGTTGGGAAGAGCCTTGGTGCTGTGCGAGCCCTGCTCAGCAGTAGTCACAACACGGGTGTGTTATCAGCACCCTTCTAGTTCCCAGCACAAAACACTACTGCTATGTGGAAAACCAGCTCAGCCAGACCCACTATAATATATGAGGAGATGGTCTTTCTGCCCTTACTTCTGAGTCTCAGAAGTAGCTTGAGTCCCATAGTAGCTTGCAGCAATCAGAAACCAGTTGTTAGGATATTTTTATTCAGTCCTACAGTTACAAGGTAGAGTCTGACCATTACAGACCGTCTTTTCAGGGCATTTTGCAGATAAAGTCTAGCAAGCCCTATTGACCAAGTGTAAAGAGAGCTTTCATGGCTTCAGAAAAGACATATTCTTGACAGAAAATCCTCCTATGTTAAATTCCCATTCCTTTCTCAAAAATATAGACACTGCACAGATATTGTGGATATCACAGCTTTTAAAATGTGAACCTAACATGCTTTTCCCCAGCTTTATTTTCAGCAATAATAAGATAGAGTGTGTGGAATCATAGAATCATTTATGTTAGAAAAGACCTTTAAGATCATAGAGTGCAACCATAATCCTACTCTACCAAGTCCGCTGCTAAACCATGTCCCTAAGAACCACATGTGTATTAAACATGAATGTTTAAGACAAATTGAATGTAATACAGGTACTTGGCTTTAAAAAAATTATCCTGCAGATTTACATTTTGGTGAAGTTCTAACAGAAAATAAAACACTTTAATGGTAGATTTTTCCTTCACTATCACTTTGACAGATCCTTTACTAACTCTTCAAAGTACTACAACCACGCTCTAAGTGTCAGAACTCTTTTCCTGTGCCCATACTAGAAACAGACTTTTTTCAGAAAGTGCAGATCAATCTGAACCTCAACAAGATGTTTGTGTTGCATGTCATTTCCTCTCCTCCTTATGATGGTTTTGGCTGTCTTTGCTCTCAGCTGAGGGGCAGTGTGCATGACTTCTGTTGAAATGTGTTCATGCCTTCTCTTGGAAGAGAACTAACTAGGGTTAGTTGAAAAATAGCCTTGTGACAACTGCACCATCAGTTAAGCAATTTAATATAGTTTAGCCTGCCTCTTAATGGTTTTAACAACTCAAATTAAAGCACTGAATTGATCAACAATGATATTACACAAATTATCACACTGAAAGCTGTTTTTCCTGAATGCCCTTTTAATTCTTCCTGCTTTCTCATTCTCATTCCTTGGAACGAAAAATTAAAAATTCTTAACATTTATTTATTATTCATTAAAGCATTCTAGACATTCTTTCTTTACCCTATAGACCTTCCTAATATCTGAGGTAGGATGTTATTCCAGCATAGTATCCCACTATGCCTATATCATGATTGCATCTGGTCACCTCATAATTAAATATATATATTTATTTATTTGTTTGTTTGTTTGTTTTCTTTTACTTTCTTGAGATAAGCAGGATAGCTTCCACTGTGTTTCCTACTTCTGAGCCTTTTCTTCCTCTTTGTGTGTTTGTGGGTGAATGCTGGGTTAAAAGGTGACATTGTACTGTATTCTAAAGGCAGGACATATGTAATACTGCTGCTGAGCTTGTACATTCTGAGACATTGACTGGATAAACTTCAGATAACTCTCTGATATTTGACTAGATAGTTATGTAGGCAAAGCAGTAACAACCAGTCACCTTTTCACTTGTAGGTTTTAATTCCTCAAGGACATAGCGGTAAGCCAGGATAAGGTATGCTGTATATATTTGTTCATACGGTATCAAGACTAAGGATCTAGTTTAGGCTCTGGGCATGTATATGTATTTGATCAGAGATCAGTTGGAGAAAACCATAATAATGTTTCAGATCGATTTCTACATCTGTTGAGGTTTACTAAGGCCCCCAGCTTTAGAAACTTCACCACTTTCTCAATTTGGATCCCAAAGAGCTTGTTGGAAACTGTTCCTTAGATAGATTAATTTAACAAGAGAAATAAACTTATTTTGCTTGGTGATGCAAGGACTATTTTAAATACATGAGGAGAAATTTAATTTCTACAAAACTTCAAACTGGGATAAACCAGGAAATACCTTCTTCGTTCTCCACTGTATTTTCCTCCTCTCTTATAAATAGATCTTTGCAACTAGAAGTCAAAGAGAATTTTATCTATGTATATTTTAAGATTCCGCATGGTAAGCTGAAAAACATTCATCCACTTAACTGGTACTTATGAAAAATGACTTTGTGGTGTCTTAGTGCTTATTTTTAGGGAACCATTTGGATTATTAGCTCATATTTAGGGTTTTATTTGCCATGTACACCTTGGTATCAACTAATCAGACTTTATTCTTGAACACTCTGAATTGCCTATAGCACTACACTTCAGCAGGCAAACTGACTCATGCTGACAGGAAACAATACGAGGCTTTCCCCGAAGGCACCATCCCATAATATCAATACAAGTATGTAGTCATTAGTTAGTTAGGGAGTATCTAACAATTACATTAGTCAAATCACTTTTCAACATTTTGTTTTGTGGTGAATCTGAGATTCCTGCTCTGAAGCTATGCTGAGCGTAACATAACATATACATAACATAACTGTAACATAACAATGCTGTTTTGTTGTAAATAAAATTAATTTGGGGGAAATCAGATAACCTAACAATTTCAACCTATTTTTAAAATCTCTTACGTATGCTCATCTCATAGAAAAGCATTTCAGAATGTTTTTCCTTTTTTTAATTCTAAGGGAAAAATGGATGACAGAGCAGTAAAACCTGAGCAGGGATAGGTAAAACTATTTGCATAAAAAAGGATAAAGAGTAACAGAGCTTCACAAACATTACTTTGCAGTAAGAGTATTCACTTCCATTCTGAAAGCTCAGTGAGTTAATAAAGGACAATGTTCTTATACAAAACAGTCTGAGAATATGTATGTATAGACATTAATGTTTAAATCTCAATAGCAGCATCTATTATTAAGCATTTCTACTCTTTCTGATAGAAGTCCTTAGAGGCTTCATGCCATTGCAAAAGAGAATAACATGATCTCAGTCCTTCATTTGGCTTATAGCAATTCAGTACTGCTTGGCATGAAGCCACATGCCCTTAGAAGCTTTAACCAGTGCAAAATGTTGCGGTACATCTTGCCAACACCTCTGAATCTGATCTCTACTCTCTACGTTGATGTCCCAGATTGCTGAGCCAAGGGTAAGGTCTCATTCCTCTTACCTTGGTGTATGACGTTGTGAATGCTTTGCTGAGCCAAGAATAAGGTTTCAATCCTGTTACCTCACGTATGCCATAGTGAACACTTTTTAAAGCTCGGGATGGCTGAGTGGTCAAAACAATGTACTCTGTGTTGAAAAAAGATTTTCACAAAACTCAGACCCAGACAGTGGATACAATCACCAAAGGACAAAAAGATCATCACAGAATCCACCACATTCTGCACCAAGTGCAAGAAGTTATGAAAAACATTTGCCTCTGCTTTCCCTTGCATAAGTACATAGCAGAGAGTTAATTTTAAAAGAAGCTGTTGAAAGTCCTAACAAAAATTAATACTGCACTTCAGATGCAGACACCAAAGGCACATGAACACCAGTAGCAACATTGTTGAAAGCTGCTCAGGTATTTTCTTATAAAATTGTCAAGAAAACCTGAAATGTTTTCTACTCAACAGAGAGCCATGAGCCCCATACAAATAAGTCCTTAGAAGTCAAAATCTAAATAATTTCCTTAACTTTTCAATAGGGTTTTCTTGGACTTAACACATAAACAGTTTAGAAATGTTGAAGACTCACTCTAGTAGTGAGTCTAGTAGTGAGTAAACAGGGAGTAAGCAACAGGATGCTTAAGCATCCACTGTAAAAGCATCTGCTGAAAAAGAAGTGGTTAGATGGCAAAGTACTGGACTGACTTTGATAGAGACAGTATGAGCAAAACACCTGGCAGTGCTTCATAGCTAGACGTTACAGTAACTCAGGTTTTGCCAGGAACAAGTTGCCACTACCATAAGCAATTTTGGAATTACCTGGCAGCTCTCTGGTGCTGCTGGTATCTTTTGCCTACTTAAAAGCTCCCAAAGTGGTAAAACAGTGCTCTATCAAGCTAGTGATGAAGTGTTATAAAACCTATGGTGGCTAAGTCGAAAAATGTTCTTAGGTTCAGCTGCAAGTTTAGAGTCTGATTTAAAGCACATGGAGACCATGTAGACCTATGCACTGTGTGGAAAAACTTTAAAAGCCTCAAACTCCAGCACTTTGAATAGTTCCAGGTTCACTGGAAACCACTATAAACACAAGAGTGATACTTCAGAGAAGGTTTTTTTTTTTCTTCAGTTTCTTCTCAAATTTCTATATTTACTTTGAGTTTTCACGTATTGTACCATACATATTACAATCTTCCTCTCCTCCCTTTTCAATAAGGATAACATAAATAACTAAAAGGTTAATGATAAGGTATTCCTTCATTTTTCAGAATTCCCCTATTCTCTAATAAAGAGGAAAGTGTTGCCACACACTTTTTAAGTGGAGATTATTGTTTCCAGAATTAGAAAATAATGTTGTATTTTGGTTTATTATTTTGCTTCTACTTCTGAATGGCACCAAGAATTAAAGGATCAGCAACAGAAGAAAAAAACCTAATGATTCTTCAAGCATTAGAAATGGTTATGCTTAATTTTTTTTCCACATGATCTGCTATTTCATCAGTTCTGGCTATTTGTAATTATTGCTGTGTTAGTGCTACAGGTATCTACAAATTAGGTCTTCCTTCTGTATTTTATTTCTGTTTTGTACTGTAACAAAATATTATGTAACAGCATGGAGCATTAACCCTCTAGACGAATAATGACCTGAATTCGACACATTTTCAAAGTGGTTAACTTTAAGAACCTGGCAACTTTTTTGCTCTTGTTAGGTTGGTTGGTTGTTTCTGTTGCAAAGGGAGAAATTAATAAGATGGGAAAACTGATTTCCAGATATCTCATTTTTATCTTGATTTGCTGGTCTTTCTTACCTTCTATCTCTAGCCTCCCTCATTTTTTAAATTACTGATAAGAATGGTGCCTGGTCCCTAGCTGAATATTGTATAAGAAATCTTTCCATTTACATTTCATATTTTTTGAATTAGTTTTCCATAAGAAAATAATTTCCTTGAATTCTTTCCTATAAAAAATAGAATAAATACTTGGTTAAGTGATAATGATAAAATCTTTACCACCCTGTTCTTAGATTTATGGTTTACATATGTCCACTCTGACTAAAATAAAAAAATCAATAAATGGTGTTTTTGTTAATGAATGATGAAATTCATCAATACTCAGTTTATATTCAGTATGAATAAACTGACGAAGAAAAGTCTGAGTACAGCTCTGAACAGCTCTGGTTCTTAAAATTTGCACCATAAAATTGAGCTCCCAGTCTCTCCAGAATATGTCTGTTCTATCACCATAGTGAAATGTCAGAAGACAATTGCTGAGAGCAATCAATCCTGACCAGTGGATTATTTTTCCATTCTCTAGAAGCAACACTTTTCAAGAGAACTAAATGAATATTTATTTTTACAAGGAAGAAATTTTTTAATTGAATGACCATGTAAAAACTGCTTTTAAAAACTCCAAGAAGCATATCCTTTTTCTGTTCAAGTGAATATTTTTTCTCTTATCCATTGTACTCAATGATACACAGATACTGACAAAGTTAAAAATGTATATGCCCTTTCGGATTGTCTATCTATCACCCCATGTTTTGGATTTGGATTTTTTATTATCTGGGTCATGAAGAAAGGATCATGTGCACCCAGGGGAGAAGGATAATGAATCTCATCCAGTATCCGATACTGCACAAAGGAGAAAAAAAGTGCACTTTGCAGATTAAAATGAAATGTGGAAGAATACCCTCAAACTGGTGTGTTCAGTCTTTCTGTATGAATTAAAGCCTTCATTTTCTAATAGCTTATTGTAATTTCCCTGTGCGGTTAGTATGGTAGACCTTAAGCCTGAGAAATTATTAAGAAAAAAAAAAAAATCTCTTTTACTTTAAGATGTAATCCTTCCATCTGTAGATACCAATAGATTGGTCAAGTGGCAAAGAGTAAAGAAGCTATAAAAAGACAAGAGAAGGCTATAAAAAGAGTATGTAGAGGAGCTGCTTTTCCCCATATAGCTGAACTTTTAGTGAAGTCTTATCATTAGTTCACATATGGAGTAAATTAACATGTTTCTATGCGAACATGTGATTCTTTTGAAAAGAGCATTATGCCCATGTATCTGAAGCACAGATCACAGGCTATGACCATGGAGATCACTACAATTTCAGCAAAGGAATCTTAGTGTCTTCTTTTTTGTTGAACTTCTAAAGAAAGGGGTGCTTATTTAGAAATTAAATATACTCAGCTTTCATCAAGCACACACAAGAAAAGGATCGTAATTACCTTGTTTTAATTGAAGATCTACATTCATACTGTTAAGATCTAGAAGTAATATAAAACAACTTATATTATTGTTGTGACGGTTCAGACATCATCATTTTATGCTGCCATCAGTTGCCTGATCACATGGGTCAACACTGAACTCAGCAACATCCCCTCAGAAGTCTTCTTTCAAATAATCCTGCCATAGGTTCCTGTGGGCCAAGCTCCTCCACTGCCCACTGTGGTGCCAGCAACACAACAGACAGAGATGGCTCCTCAGTGGCCTTTCACACAGAAGGACACCACCAAGAAAGCCCAGCAAGATGCAACCAGCTCCAACAGAAGACACATCCAATAGGAAGCTCCTTCAACTGATCAGCTCCTGGTTGATATAATCCTGGCCTCGCCCACCATCCCAAGCACAACCACTTGGGTGAGGGTAGAGACACAGAGACACAGGTGGGCCAGGTTCTACCTCTGGAACATGAAGCCAGTGGGGAAAACAAAACATTTGCTAGGTTGTGACTCATTCACAGGTCAGCTCCAACTTGGGGGCCACAACTCAGGCCCCAGCACTTCAATTATACAACTGAAAACAAGGAAAACAAAAGAAGTACATCATGTTAAACATAAGTTAAAAGTAAGACAACAAAATAAATGTATGGAAACTCAACTACAGTTTTCAGGCAGTGGCACTGAAACTTTCCTACGTGCTTCTCATCTGTGTGTTGGACTTTATCATAATCTAAGAAAGAAAGGCTTGTTGCCACAAATATTGCATAGGTATGTTACCATGAAAATAGCCTGAAAGGTACCTGTTCAAGTCAGCATCTAAGTGGAAAGCACAGTACCATAACATACAAAAAAGTCAACAAGACAACTAAGCCAAATTAACAGAGAGACCTATTCAGAAATAGCTTTCCTGAAGTATCCTGGAATTATTTATATTAATACTATTTTTAAAATTTTATTAATACAATTAAAAATGTTTTAATTAATACTATAATAAACAAAACCTAATGCACCACGAGTACTTTAATCATTGTTTACTTGGACATACCAGAGAGAGTGTGAGAGAAAGAGACAGACTTAATGGCCAGAGAGTTTTCCTCAAAAGTCTGCAAAACAACAGCTTTTGAGCTGCTCTGTCTTCTTTTTATCAAGTTCTAGTGACTGCAGTTCCCTTAAAATAACTGAGTTCTTGCTTTTACAATATAGCAGGAAAGTTTGTATTGGATTTTCTAAAGTTGTAACATTTTACATTATTTTGGTCATTGTGCTTTTAGGCAGTGAAGGCAGAGAGAGGGTGGTATGAGGAATTACAGGCACTGTTTTCTGCTGTGTTGTTCATTAAGCTAAGCCACAAGCCATCCATAGATTTCAAGGCCGTAAGAGACCATTACTACTATCTATCCTGATCTCTCACCACAGCAAAGGGCAAAGAACATAATTCACTAGTTTCCAAATCAAATCCATAACTTTGGTTTGATTTATAGTATATCTTCAAAAAAAAAAAAAAAAGTGTATTCTTAATTTAGAGATTTGAGTGGTAGAAAATCCATTGCTTTCACAGGTAAGTTGTTCTAATGCTTCATTACTCTCACTGCTAAAAATGTGCACTTTTCAGCTGAAATTGCCTATCTTCAGACTACTGCCACTGAGAGCAAAAAATGCTCTTTTCTTCTAAATTAAATTTGGTACTATATAAAAAAAAAATCTGCTCTCCTAGGACATTGTCATCAAGACGGGGCTTGACCTTCTTCTGAAAAAGTAAATTGACTAAGTTGCTTGTCTGTGCGACTTGAATCAGTCTAATAATTTTTACTCAACTTTTCTGAAATTATCATAGACCAATAATCTAAATATGCTGTCTTTAATTCAGTTTGAAAATGTAATGCTACCTTTTTATTCTTATCACGTTCTTTGGTTTGTGCATTCAAGGATCACATTACCCATAACAGGTAGGAGATTAGGACAGCTTAATAGCCAATGCCTTCCAGAATGTCACCTTGTAAGTGTTACCTACATGCCTTTTTCCTTGATGTCACACTGCTAAAATATATTTTACAAAGGCCTCCACCTTACAAATCAACACTTCTCATGGATTTGACTCTGTTATTAGTTTCCACTTAATTATTTTTTAAAATTCTGCATATTTTGTCATTAATAATTTTACATTCTTCCATTGGTAACTATATTGCCAAATTGGTCTAAAAATGCACCTACATAGGATTCTACCAAGAATAATTAAAATCATTACTTAACCTCTTTTTAAACAATTTTACCTACTTTTGTAATCCACCAGATCTCCTTTTTTGTCTATTCAATATAGACAGTATCAATAAACTCCAATTTCTTTCTGTAATGTAGAATGCTTTTGAAAACCTTTTAGAAATTTATATGAATATGGTTTGCTTCATCAGACAAGTTTGTTATTTTAGAAAAAATACTAAATTAGTTTGATGAGACATATTCTTTGTAAAATCATATTGATCAACATAAACTATTTTGCTAGTTACTGTCACTATATATATGGCATAGATACAGCATGATGACATCTTATGAAAGCCATCCATGTAGCATTCTCTAAGCCTGTAACATGGCCACCACCAGAGTGATAGTATATTATATTAGGTTGTGGTGGGTCAACCTTGGCTGAGTGCCAAGTGCCCACCAAGCTGCTCTATCACACCCTCCTTTTTCCTTCTCCCTCCTCAGCAGGGCAAAAAGGGGGAGGAAAATAAGAGAAAAGAAGAAAAACAACAATTGTGGGTAAAACAAAATCTGTTTAGTAGTAATAGAAGCCAAGCCAAGCAAATCCGCGCATGGAAGCAAAGGAAAACAAAGATTTATTCTCTAATTCCCATCAGCAGGCGATGTTTGGCCACTCCCTGGGAAGCAGGGCTCCAAGACACATAGCGGTTGCTCTGGAGGACAATGGAACGGCCCCCTCTCCTCCTCCTTTTCCCTGGCTTTATAGCTGAGCTGACATCATATGGTATGGAATATCCCTTTGGTCAGTTCGGGTCGGCTGTCCTGGTTGNCTACTTAGGTATTGATCAGAAACCTTTATTTACCCCTCCAAATTCAGAGTATTTAATACCTAAAGAGTGTCCAATGAAACTCCTTATCTCTGCTTTTCCTTTCAATTTGATGATCATCATGTCTTACTCAAAATTATAAACTATCTGTAGTCTAAATTGATTATCTTATATTGGCAGACGTCCAGTCAGTGAACTAGTCATTTTTGTAAACATTAAACTATGCTGTGACCTTCATAGGCATGAAAATTGCAGGCACATCACTTGGAATTCTGATGGGTCTTGAGGGCACAATCAGGCCCAAGATGGGTAATGTTACAGTTTGGAATAGAACTTGTATCATTTTTTGTAAAAATCAGTGTAATGATTAGGGTCGTATTTGATCCCGGCCGCATTGTATATGCCAAAAGACAAACTATACACTGCAGTAATGGTAGCGTGTGTTGGTGTTCATCTGTTCACAATGCATTCTTATCATATAAAATGTAATCATTTTCTGCAAGCGGCAGGGAAAGATTGAATTCCTGAATGAGTTATATCTTTTTTAGAAGTTGCATGCACTGGCACAGGTTCAGACAGTTGTGTTCTTATTTAATTTATTTACATGTGTGTTCTTTAGTGTAGTCATCCGATGACAAAGTACAGCTCAACTTTAACTCACAGTTGTTGAATCATAAAATCATTCAGGTTGGAAAAGAACCTTGGGATCATCAAGTCCAACCATCAACCCTACTCTGCAAAGTTCTCCCCTAAACCATATCCCCCAACACCACATCTAAACAACCCTTGAACACATCCAGGGATGGTGACTCACCCACCTCCCTGGGCAGCCTATTCCAGTATCTGACTACTCTTTCAACGAAAAAATTTTCCTAATGTCCAGTCTAAATAATGTAATACTTAGTTCTGTGTTCACATTTGAAGTCCCGATCTTGTAGCTGAAATGTGATCCAAACATAAAAGATCATAGTTCAAGGACCTATCTCACAGAGATGATCACTCAAAGTGATAAGACCTGACATTGCTAAAGTCATCACTGCATACCAATGTATAGACC
Source organism: Eurystomus gularis (assembly GCA_013400335.1). Lineage (NCBI taxonomy): Eukaryota > Metazoa > Chordata > Aves > Coraciiformes > Coraciidae > Eurystomus > Eurystomus gularis. The sequence continues at coordinate 167,642 of VZZY01017411.1, forward strand.
CTATACTGCGTGTCGTTATGTATATGATACATCTGGATAGGTTTATGCAACCAGATCCTCATGTCCAAGAGATGCTATGAAGAGGAAATCACATGGCCCTCTCATCTGTAATCATATGGTTACCTGCTACAGTTTGGTGTGTTTCAGTTCATTTAGACGAACTCAAGGAGATCTGAACCTTGGGAGGCATTTATCCTGTTTTGGAGTTAGCCCTTTGTCACAAAATCTGTTTATGAACTACATGGAGCAAAATTAGGAAAAAAAAAAAGGTAAATACTTTCTGTTTCACTATGTCTTGAGGTTGAACAGTTTCATGAATATACAATAAACAAATCTGATACAGCAAAATATGAGGTACCTCTTAGGATCAGCAACTGGTGTAGGCTTCATTGGGTATGAAGATAAGACATGAAGTCCTGGAGCTATGGCAGATCACAGCAAATCACACTGTAGTCCTCCCCTCTTTTTTACAGCATCAGACAGTCTTGTAAGTGGACCATTTCCTACCCATTTGTAAAGACTCTAAGTAGAATGGATCATGAGTGGATCTAACATTTGCTATTGATTAGATATTGATTACTGCTTTTCCCAAAGAAAGATGTGTTAGTAAACTACGTCTCTCTTGAAGGCAAGTATCTATATTACCTTAAAGGCCAGGGGAGAATGGGAATAATGAAGTTAGGCAAACTCAATTATCATCTTAAGATCTTTGGAGTATCTTGCCTCTTATTGCCTATGTTTAATGTAAGTAATGTGTACAGTTGCGTTACATGGCTTGAATTAATTCTTTTGGTGTTTCTTGCTAAATAAGAATGGTTGACTCCCACTGTGGATATTCAAAAAACATTATTCTAGCCATTGTGAATCATATCTGTACCATAAACAATGAACATAGTTGATCATTGAATAGATTTGCCCAGTCTAACTTCATATCGGCTACCACAGCTAATAGTACCGTCATAGTGACAGCATAGGCTTAGCAAAACTGTTGTCTTACCCTGCATAAGCATACATGCAGCTTAATGCTCTCACAGCCATGTTTGTCAGTACATGAACTAGACAGTTTAAAGATGGCTCAGATATATTTCAGATGCCTAAATCACACAAACTATTAGCAAATAGGGCTGGAAGCAACACCAAAAGGTCACCCTGCCCCTCCTGATACATACATGACACTTGCGTCACTTTGGCTGCAGCAGGGTTCCACCTCCTGATTTGGCAGCTAAAATGGCAGCCCTTGCTAACATCAAGCTGTCACGTAGTCCCATACTGCAGAAATTGATTAATTCTGCAGTAATTCCTTTTGTTTCTGTTACCATGTCCGAAAAAGAAATAGAATGCATTTTAGCCAGAAGTAGGCACCTGGCATTCTCTCCTCCAGAAGGGAAGACTTACAGTGTACAAGTTTAGAATAAGCCAATAAGAAATTATTGCCTTTCCAGAAGTACTTTACTAGGATATTTAAATAGATCAGTAAGATTAACCAGACATATCTGAAAAAGGGCTTTCAAGGTTGGAAAAACAGGATGGAAAAAGACTGCTGCATGTCTGTGAGCATTGTGTCCAGTAATGAGGCACATTCCAAGTTGGGGTTTTGGAGTCCAAAGAGCAGGAAAAGAAGAGTGGACAGCATCACCTATCAGTTGCTTTGAACTTGGACTAGTACATCAGGTATGAAACCTCTCGCTTACACTTTTGTTCCTGTTTCCTTTTCATCCATGTGTTGACAGTACTTTACCTATGACCTTACAACACTGTAGTTATGGGTAAATATAGCACGGTTTATCCTTTTCACTTCATTTTATTAATGCCATTTTGCATGAAAATGCATTGATAGAAGCCTTTTTCTTCAGTTCTATTATTTTCCTGCCAAAGATAGAAAATTATTATCTAAATTAAAACACCATTGCATACATCTCATTTTCACATCTTAAAAAGCAAAAGAGTGTGGAAGATGTATGATGTGAATATTCTTAGTAACACTGGTGATGATTTCTGTTAAAAGAAACCCTCTTTTCTTCTGACCTCCACCAGCCTTCTGACAGGCCTAACATATGGCTACTGAATGTACAATTTTTCTGGTAGTATAATATCAATGGCTAAGTTTGACCAACATTTATTTCAGAAGACACAATGCTGAGCATGTATTTGCAGCAGTCTAACACCAAGGACCAGATGCACCTTAGGTTCTATACTATACACCTTAAAATTTATACCATATAAAAAATAGCGTAGCTACAACTACTCAACCTCATTTAGAATATTATTACCATTCCCTCTATCATTGTCAGTATTACTTTAGAGATACAAGTGCAGAGATTAAGTACTTTACAAAAATCCACAGAACAACCAGGTTTAGACATAGTACTAGAATTAAGGATTTTTGTCTCCCAGTTTACAGCTTTTTTCACACCTTGTCCAACTGACTGAAATATTTAAACTGGTTCCAAAATCATTAGTTAATGACCTTGGTATAAAATGATATGCTTACTGAGAGGTGAAAGAATTTCTTTGCAATGTGTTTGATGTGCTTTTTTTCACATAACCCTGTTATAGTATTGTAGTTGATACTAATATATGTCTTGCTGTTTTATTCCAGGAATTTTTTTGGTTTTTTGTTCTGAAGATTGCCAGTCAGAATTTGGGATGCCTTTATCATGTATTCCAGTGCCCATGGAGATCAAACAAGTAATATTCCCCTGTAGGTGAAGACATAGACTTATACTGAAGTCACTAAGGCTGAAAGCAGAGTTCATTTATACAGCACTGCAGAGTCCCTGACCCTGCACACAATCCCATCATGTAATGTTTGAGGGGCTCTCCTCAAAGTTAAGAAGAAAATAAATAGAAAACAAATGCTAATTATGTGAGCTCAGCTTAGCTGTATCCTCCTAACTGCATAGCCTGTGCCACGTAGTTCCTACAGGGAGATTTTAATAATGTTATAATTTGATTCCCATTTCAGACGCTTTACATTTCCAACTGTAAATGTAAATTCAGCTAGTCATTGCCAGTCATTCAGCCTTGTGGACGACAGGAGAACTTCCCTTGGAGCACAAATATCTAAGCAAACAAACCCTTTCCATGCTTGGAAATGGCTCTGACAGTGAGGCTAAGCAATCAGTGAAATCTGGAGCCAATGGGAGTGTATGAATGATGGTGCAACCTTTAAGAAATATAGGGAAGCAGATGGAAAGAATTCCTTTGCAATGTGTACAATGGGAGCTGGGAGACTCAGCTTGCCTCAACCTGAATTGAGGTATTCTCAAGTAGTCTTCCTCCTTTCCTTGTCTCCTTTAACAACACAGAATTATTAAAAGCAGGGAAAGCATTAGAGAAAATTAGCTATCAAAGACCAGAATGAGCTCAATTTCTAAAGTCTTCTACATGGGGGATGAGCAAGTATGACAAGTCAGTCCTGTATTAAACCAGCAGATAATCAGATTTCACTATGGCAGACTGTGAGACAAATCATTGTCATGCTCTTTAAATGCTAAGCAATGTCTGCAAAAGCAGCAGAAAAGCAGTGTTTTCTATTAAGATGACATTAAGAAAAATTAAAAATGCAGATAATATACAAGAAAGAAAGCCTTTTGTGAAGGGGCACATTTAGAGATCACAGATGAAAACACTATTATACTGTTAGTCTGAGAGAGCAAAGGGAAGCTATGTGTTTCTTTTAGCTTGAATTGTTATAAAAGCTGTGAACTGATAAAATTCTATAATCAGATATTAAATTATTGCCTAGCTCAAAAAGAGGTCATATTTATTTTTATACTGTCAAATCCTGAAGGAATTTGGAGTCCCTGTGAATAGGGATTAGTGACATAATTTGATTTAAATGGCTTAGATTGTTTAGTGACCATACCAACTCAACCTGCTCCCCCTTGTAGTGTTTCTCTGTCTCTTTTATCATACAGCTGAGAGGGAAAAAAAAGTCCCATGGAAGGTGAACACTTTGACATATCAATCATTTTGAACCCTTAATGCATTCTTCACCCAACCATCTGGACTGTAAAACTGTAACTGGATGCAAAATGGCTATTTTACTTTCCTTACAAATATTGAATCTGTGCAGTGTAAACTAAACAAACAGCTTCACAGATTCCTTCAGCTTGTGTGATTCTGAAGCCCCCTATGACTTCTCCTGGTGCCTTTTCTGTATGTGATCTGCTCCTACTAAGTGAATAGCTAAAGGAGGCAACCCTGTTCCTTCCAGCTAAGTCTGTCATTAGGATTTTGTAGTGATAAATTTAAAACATACCAAGCTTTAATCAACATCCCATTTTTAATCCCTTCAACTAAATACTCCAAGCATTAAACACCAATTCAAACAGTCATGTGCTAGCCACTAAACTGTTCTTGAAAGCTGAATTACAGTATTTGCTTTTGCAAATACAACCAAATTAAATTTTATGGTGACAATAGCTAACATTTTATCTTTTTTAAAGCCTGTTCGCAGCAGTCATTCCTATCAAAAATTTTGCCTTTAAAAATTGAAAATGCTTGCAAAAGATTTCAAAGCACAATCCTAACAACACACTCAAAATAGTGCTTATGCATTTTAGATATTTTTTTTATCCATATAACTAATTTTTCTCATTCCTCATCTTACTTTGTTTCTTTAAGCAAGGAAATACAGGCATATGTTTTAAAGTTTGGGGGTTTTTTTGAGGAATCATTTTGAGGTGTAAATATAAATTGTTTCCTTTACAGCCACTGTACATTAAAGTACATCAAATTCTACTGCATTTGAAAACATGTCAGCTTTATTTTGTACTGGTATTCAGAATCCTCTCTTTTTGACCAATATTATATAAAGTTCCTCTGGGAAGATAATGTGTATGATTGCAGCCCTGCCTTGTTAAAATCCATGGCTTTTTATGCAGTCATGTTTTCACCCATGAATTATGCATGAAAAAGTATCTCATTACATTTCATTTTCTTTACAGCAGCATTCTCCTTCTCGACATGCTCAGATTCCCATCAGCCAAGCTCTACTCACCCTGCAGCTTGGCTCCATCTTGATGCCTACATAACAGTTTAGACAAAATGGGCGTGTTTAACTTGTCACCTCAAGCCTGGTATAAATTATTCACAAGAGCTTTGCACAGATTTGTGAGATAACCAGCCTGAACTCAGGGAAACTTCGCAGGTTTGACTGTGTATGTTGTATTTGACAGGGACATTAATGGCAATTTCCCCCTACAGTAGTCCCAAACACAAGCGGTTTGTTGTGGTTTTTTGTTTTGTTTTGTCTTGTTTTAAAGGATCCCAGTTCCAACATTCAGGTTTTTTTGAAATTTACTTTTTAAGGCTTGAACCATATGCTTTTCTTGTTGGTATATCTCAGATGCCACTAAAAATACAGTTTCTTATGATTCAAAGGTTAAATGAGCAGAGAATCTCTTTTAAATGCTCTGCTTAATTTTAAAGGTGCCTGGAAAACTCTCCAGGAGTCTATACAAATTTAAATCACACAAGTTAACAACTTGGGCTCTTCTCCTTCTGCTGGAACCAAAAAGGTGTTTCTTTATTTCAAGTAACTGATGTTAGGAGAAGAGGATACTTGAACAATGAAATTGTGAAACCAGAGCCTGAGAGTCACTGGTTTTGGCACATAACTTGTATGCATGTCAGAGGACAAAAGCTATGGCCTGTTTCCATCTGCAGTCAGTGGAAAGAAATAGGCTTATCAGTGGATATGTAGAAATGCATACATTAGTTACAGAAACTAAAGTCCCTCAAATTATTTTTGGAAACTCTTTTTAGCCACAAGGTGCGATGGTGAAAACTCAAAGTTAAAAGTCCATTCACCCCTCCTATCCTCCTCCCCAGACACTGCTCTGTCCCCTGGAAAGGAATCATGTTAAGGTCAGTCTGTGAAACAATGAGGAGTTAAATCTAAATCAAGGTGAAATGAAGTGAGGACAAAGTCACAGAGATACAAAGACATTTGAATTAAAACACAGAGTTTCCTTAGGTTTCACGTATTTTAGAACATTTCATAAGACGTATTCAACTCAGTAATGTGTTCTGTAACCTTTATAACAGAGGATCGTACTTTAATAGAATACACAACAAATTCACATTTTGACTGCAGTGCTTCAGATGGCTCCATAGGAAGGGAAAGAGCACAGCAGTGTCTGTGCCATGTCCTGGTTTGGTGGGGTTGCACTAATGGTGCTTCCCTAGATGTGCAGGACGTAGGCAATCCCACACATTACCAGTGGGAGCACAGTCAGTGGTCTCTGTGCCCACTCTGTGCAGCTGTTTGGCTTTGAGGGTTAGAGACAGCCATTTTGAGGACCAGAGCAGGAGTGTATGTTCCAGGCAAAGCAGGGCACAGGCAGGAAGGACAATGCTGTGGCGGTCCCCTAGGTGGGCACGGAGCATCTCCCACAGGTGGACCTCCTGCCCACCTCTACTGGTCTCAGCAGCTGACAGTGCTTCCCAGCTAAGGCAAGGTCATGATCTGCATCTGTGCCACTCTCCTTCCAATGCAGCCCACCAGAGTTGATGCCAGTTCCTCTAGAGCCACATCGCACCCTGTAGCACTGTGACACTAGGATCTGGGCCCCTGCCACAGCTGTCTTAAAAGAAAGGTCAGTTTTAAGAAGTTCTTAATGAGAAAGGTGACTCTAAGCAACTAAATACTTCGTTCAGCCTTTAACAATGGAAGTGGAAACTAGAAAGGTCACAATAAAAAATCAAAACTGCCATTGCTCATGTTTAAAAACCAAACATGACTACTGCAGTAGGTACTTCTAGGAAATGAAGGTGGCTCCTCAGAGGTTTTTGATTTTCTAATTATTTGATTACTTTTTATTTGGTTGTTTTGTTTACAAATATTCTGGATTAACACATAAAGAACTGGTTTTGAAAATAATCTTAGTTGTATTTCTAATTCAGGGCCTTTCATTTTTCACTACGGACTATAACTTGCGAGCTGTAGGGTCATTGACAACTTGCAGAGGTACAACAAACAGGGAAAACCCAACCAGCCAACAACAAAAATATTCACAAACAAATCCATACACATAAGACCTCGACTATTCAGTCAGAAATAGAAACAAAATCATGATGTTTCATATAGAAAACTAATGCCCTTCAACTGGCAAAAGCTTATGATAAACATGAAGTGCACTAGGAACTATACATTAAGAGTTCCTTATGAGTGATACACAGAGACTTTGTATCAGCAAGGTTAAAATAACAAGATTCATCAGCGGTGGGGCAAATAGCCCATTTCTTCCTACTTCTGTCAAGAAAAGGTTGAATTTTTTCAGGGATTTTGCCACTTTACATGCATACATCCTATGCTACATATGAAACATTTTCACTCTAGTGCTAAATACAGTGGACTACAGGAAATTTTTTAGTTGACTGTTATAGAACGACAGTTTTATTTATGGACAATTTTTGAGTACAAACTCCAAATATTTCAAATTATTCAGTAACTCACACTGGTCAAAGGTCTTTCAAAAGTGAGAAATGTGACTGAATAGAAAACACTTTAAAGTTTTGTTTTAATTATAGGGAAAAACATCAGGTTTTGTTTCATAGTCCTCATTAAAGGGTATATTCACATCATAATGTCTAGAAAAGTTTTGAATGTAACTTCCAACTCAGCTAATTAGTACCACGACCTTCTGGAGAGTTATAATTTAAGAAAACCTACCTCAAAGAAAAAAGATTAATATTCATATGTTACTACAAGGCAACAATAATCATCATCATAATTAATAATGTCTTACCAAGAGAGAGGGTGTGATAGAAAATCTCTGTGCTGGAAGAATCAAGTTCAAGCAGAAGAGTCACACTGCCTTCTTCCTCCTCTCCCTCCAAAGACACACATGCTCCTGGGCCAGTAAATCAGAGACCACCCAACCAGGCTGTTCTCAGTTACATCCAGACAGTTGTGTTCTCAAGACCAAGCTCTGCTTCCTACAAGTGCAGAAAGCAATAGCTTCAGAAATGTCAGCATAAGAAACAAAACCTAAATACTCTGTAAACATTGCATTTGAACTTTGGATAATGCTCACTTTGTCTCTTGGACAGCTGAGTCTGATGGTTAGCTGCTAGAATATGATCTGATTTTTATTCCCCAGACCAGTAACCATCACACAATGCAAGTGAGATAACGAGAAAAAGTACAAGGTATGTGGTTAGCTTATTGAACAGTCAGGTCTCTGGAGAGAGAGAAAGGCATTAAAAAAAAAAAAAAGGCACTAAAAAATAGCTTTCAACAGTCACAATTGTGTTACAATTCACAGTGTTTCGTACAATGTTTTGTACTGTGAAATTTAAATTCTATTTGAGGTACTTTGAAAATTTCCTAGTACAGTTTCATTTTATTCAATTGTACTGGTAAGTTTAAGATGTTGAAATGAGAACTTTTTCATGTTGCTTGTTAGTTAAACTAGAATGTAGCACTTCAGAACAGTGTAGTTTATTTTTATGGACACTTTTACACACTCAAAAATCACTAAATCCTTCACGACTGACAACTGCAAATATATCTAAAGTATGTAGACAGTGTGCACATAAGGAGTAAAAACTGTAAATTGCTATAACAGTACGCATATAATTGAAATTCTATTTTAAGTTAAAATATGTTTTTCTTGTCTTTACATGTGTGTGAAATTTCCTTTCCAATTTGGCTTGTGATATTAACACTATTATGAACAGTTTATTTGTGTGTGGCAGGTAAGCAACAATCTGACTTCTCTGTGATTAAGACTAGATATTTACCAAATTTTTTTTTAAGTCTTTCTTTCTTTATGTTTCTTGCCACTCCCTCTTCAAAAAACACGAAATCAAACAAATAGCAAAGTTGTCAAAGACATTGAACATTAGAGGTCAATTCATGTAGCAAGCATTTTTGAAAACAGGCTATTACTCAGAATTTAGAAGTAAATAAACTGTCTACAGAAAATATATATCAAAAGGAACAAATTTTATCCCCATTAAATTTAACATACTTTATTTTTTTTCGTAGTAGCATCTCTGCTTATTTTCCACTAGAGCCTTTAGTCAATAACCCATGTAACTATCATGCTCTGGGTTTCCAAATATCTGCAGCCACCCGCACCCAATTAACCAGTACAGTTTCCTAAATTTTCAACCTGGGTTAATATGGTTACTGTCAGTCAGATAAGTAAGAACTTTAAACATAGAAACCATTGCTGAAGATAGCCAAGGACCTTGTTAACTAATTTTGGAAAGAAGTATGACTTTATCAAATACCACACACAGAGACCATAAGTCTAAAAATAATTTTAAAATGAGACCGATGAAATCAAAGAGTAAATTTCTAGGAATTCTAAAATTAAAAAAAGTGGAAGAGAAAACTGACTGAAGAGCATGAAGAACATAAGTAAAAATAAAGTAATTCAGATTTAAATGTGATTGTTACTTTGAAAGTTATTTTGTAACTCTAACAGAAATGTTATCCACCAAAACCTTAATTTTTCGTATTGGACTCAGGGACTCAGCTCTCCTCTACATTCACAATTTTATCAATACTTAACAGCATAAGAAGATGTTAATATAAAACAAATTCAAATTCATTGAATCCAAGAACTTGGTCTTCGTGTGAGTCCCTATGACCACAAACTGGTCATCACTGGACAAGGGGCAAAGCTATAGGCTCCTTAGGACTTGTTAATCATTAATGATGATTTTTAAATTTTCTTATTATAAGAAATGGATATGGTAGAACTGAGAGAATGTACATTGCTTTAAATCCTTAGCAGGAAGCAAGAGAGATCTGTGGAGAGCAGGCAGAGAAAGTTGACAAAGCTGTGACTACAACATTATTTCCCTGATTTGAATACAAACGTTCCTTCCCAGTATCCTGAGAAACAACATTTATTGCAATTCATTACCAGTGTCACATGATAAGAGCCTTCCTTGAAGTTGGTAGTTTCTGGAAACTTTTTCTTCCATAAAGATCTTGCTTGTTGCCTTTACAGGTGTCTCCTCATGACACTGAAATGGAAGAAAGATCAATTTGTCTTCCCAGCTCTGCCTTTTATCTGTAGTAATGCCAATGCACTACCAGAGGTCTTCCAACAGCTATATTTTTTTCTTTATATATTTGCTGCTAGATCATCCCTTACAGTCAAAGGCTGTACATGTTTTAACATCTTTCTTTATTCTCCTCTTTTGTAGNCAAACAAACTTTTTTCAATCAGCAACAGCTTAAAAATGTTTCTGCTTTGTTGCAGCCTCTTCCAACTTCTTCACTTCATTTTTTAGTTTCTTCTCCATAGCATCCCTATTTTTCCTTCTTCTTTGATGCATGCGGTGCTACTGGTACATTTTGAGAGACTAATCTATCTCGTCCTGATCTGCTTTTGAGGAAAATGCTTTTGACGTGTTGAAATATGTTTTTCCATATAAGTAGGTGATGTGATCAGCTTCCTGTGACTTTGAAACATAACTTTTTGCAGCCATGATCTGCCGATTCGGGATTCTTTTATTCTGGCTACCTATCACCATTGTACATCACAGATTCTTTTTTTTTCAGCTAAATTGCCTTTGAATTTTTATGTCACATTAACCAAATGTACTATAGCCTGAATATATTATCATTAATTTATCTGCAAAGTTTTCAGGATTTATTCACAGTTCTTAAGACTTGGCACAGAGGAAATCATGATGGGTCCACGTATGCTACACACCTGGTTTACTCATAGTTTGCCACTCCCAGTGCTCGACTGGTCCTGTAATGTTTGAAGACACCCTTCTTGTTTGTTTGGGTTACAGGTTGATTCATGGGAAAGTCTTCCTAGTACCTAGTCAGAGGAAAACAAGGCAGAGTTTGTATATCATACCATGCCTGATTTAATAAAATTCAGAGAAACTAGTATAGGACAGTGTCTTATGTAACATTTATCCTGATATGCAGCCTATTTTTATGGAAAAAGGGTCAGTCATGACACAATTGAAACTTTTTTCCAAAGGATCTTATCTTTTCTAGGTGACTCTCATGATATTATATCTTCATCACTTGATTCATTTTTGCCATGAGAAAAATGCTTGGAGGTGTGGCATGATATAGGAGAGGACTTTTAATACGGTAATGCAAGTAGAAGAATAACACACAGAGTTAACACAAATTGAAAAATCTATCTGCTGGTAGCTGAAGGACAAGCATGCTTACTTTTAATTGCGCTAATGCATGTGAGTGTGTATACATTCACACTCACAGCTTATGTGTCAGTCCTGTTCCAAACTGACTGCCCAGTTCTGCAGATTTTTTACTCCTGTTCCAGGAAAGCCTACTAAGATAGCTAGCTACATACGTAGGTTTGTATATTGAGATCAGAATATTAGGAGCTATTCATTTCAGATCTCAAAGCTATCAATTTTCATCATTGCTCAGATAATCACTTACTGTTCTGGTGTCAAGATTGCTCTGGTTTCCTGAAAAGGGAGAGAGAGACTTTCTTTCCCAAAGGACACCTGTGGAACAATCCATTTTTCTGATGGATTATATTAAGATGAGAGCATTAACCGAATATACTCTGACATTAAAAAATTTTAGGCATAATTGGGTCACAGAATCAACAAGAATATAATGTATAGAAAGAAAACATGTTGCAAACCTTGCATAAGACAAATGAACATAAAAAGTATCATTCTCTAAGGAATTCTGTTAATTGAATACATTTAGAATTTTCAGAGGCAGTTAAAGCTGACACCTGCTGTTATATAGACTGACATGGTTAGAAGCTATCTAGCTCTTTCCAGTAAGCTGAAGAAGCAAAACGTCTAATTAAAACCAAACCTGTAAAGGCATTTAGTCAAATTGTTTTAAGTGTTCTTTTTTTAACACGTACAATTGACTGGGTTTTGTTGGCACAGATAGTTTATCAAAGCTAACAAGTAAGGTTGTGGAAGCCAAACGAAACCTGAATGTCGCAACACACAAAGATTCTGTGGAGCTTCACTTTTGGATTAATACAGCACTTAACCTCAAAAGAGGAAGAGCTGTATCTTATCTACTAGTACAAGATTTAGGTCTAAGGTATAGTTATGGCCCAGAGGCTGAAAATATGCCAATTGTTAATAGATCTTACAAGCTTATAATATTTTTCTGAAAAATATTAAATTTTGGCATTTTAACATTTCACATAATGTTTTTGAACTTTGCATGCAAACTTAAAAAAGCTAATGCTCACAATACGTAAAAGTAACAGCAATGTTGTTATATCGAAACCTTCTTTGATTCCTTTATGCTGAAAAAAAGACGACTTTTCTTGAGAACTGCCTTGATTTGCTTGATGTAGTTGCTCAATCTATTATTAGCAGTATTTTCATAGCATCTTCTGTCCAAATTGCATTATGCAGTAAGAGACGTGTGAGAAAAGTGGCAGTTTCCTCCTCTAAGGAGTTATCATTTAAGGGACCTATTCAGCACTTCTTACTGTAGCATATCACACACTGACTTCAGAGGGGCCTTTGCCAAAGGAGGCAGTGGATAAGGAGTGCTGAATAGGACTCTACAAAGGCACAGCAGGTACAGCTGGTGCAATTCCACACAGACAAAGCGTTGTACAATACAATGTAGACAGTTAAAGCAGTGCATTATGTATCATTAGGAAAACCATCCATTTTACATATAATTTATAATATGAAAGTACTTATCCTCCCTCCAAGTTTTGCTCCATTTTTTTGAGAGTTTTATTAAGCTATTATTGCATGATAGTGATGACTTAGTATGGAAATACTGTGATAAAATTTTAAATTCTGTTGATAAACAAGCAACAGCTCAACTATTCCTTTTAAAACAACAAGAGGTATCTAATTTGTTGATGTTGATAATTTCTTTAATGTAGGACCAAGACTTTTTAAAGAAATCATTATTGTTTCTCATTAAAGTCCAGAGTCTATTACTCATAAATTTCCATGTGCCATACAAGCATTAATAAAGGAAGTTTTACAGTATTACAGTGAGGACATTGTTGTCTTCTTTATAAAGCAAGGAAAGTTGAGATGGAAAGGTAACATTACTTAAAGAGCTATACTTTTACTGATTAAGGTATTTTAACAGACCAGATAGATGCTTGTAAGGACTGAACTGTATTATTATTAGGCTTGCCTGAAATGTTAGACCTCCAGCTAAATTATGTTGTCTTGAGAAGTAACCATGTCGGTAGAACAGAGTGTACCTCTACGTATGCAAAACATAAGATAAGGCAGTTTAGCCTGATCTTGTTTGTATTCATGTTGATAGTGCTCCTGTGTTTTTCTCAATCACAGCAGCAGCATTAAGTATATAATTATATTTACAAAGAAAACTGGGTTCATGTCCTGGGAGGTATATGAAGGAAGAGCTTTACCTGTGTTAATTTATTGGAGAGTGGAGACTAGAAGGCCTTGGCAACAATAAACAACATTGAGTGCACTGCAAGATACAATAATACTTTTAGAATTTTGCTTCAGAGTGAATTTCTAGTCTCCATAAGTGCCACCTTAAAAACAAATGGGCACATAGCTGTATTGTAATTTTATTAACTTTGCACATGACAGAGGGATAAGAAGGATCCTTTTGCTGCTACATCTTTTTTTTAGCAAGCCATAAGTTCCTCATTTGATTAAGAGAAATACATCAACTATACTAGTGAGAAAAAGGTCAGGAGGTTTCTGATTTTAAACATTACTCCCATAAACCTTATTCTGACCCTGTATGTTCATGAGGCAATTTTGATTTAAGAATTGTATATTCTGGGTTGGATATCATAATACAACAACAGCTGAGCATCAACAAAATTAACATGAACATGGCTGCAGAAAATAAATTTATTCTCTGTACCTCATTCAGATTCCCAAAAAATAATGTGGCAAATCATATTATTGCATTAAAAGATTAGCTCAGAGCCATCTGAAGAAACAGATTACAGTACTGAGTTGCATCAGTAGGAGTGGATCTTCTGCAAACCTGTACCAAAGATCAGGGGGCCAGAGACAGGGATTCCAGCTCCTTGGAAAATAAAGATGTGCTTGAGATTATCTTGTTGCATTCTATGTAGCATTATTAGTTTTGTGTTAGTCATTAAGTCCGAATGCAACTTTTTTGCCTCCAGACTATATTGTTCAAACAAACATAATTCACACAAACATAGCACAGGAAACTGCATTCACCACATTTTCAGTATAAACACTGTATGAAACCAAAGAAAATGAGACAAATATTATCTTTTTGTGATTTTTGATCACATGTTTCTCTGTCTGCCCACATATGAGTCACATATTTTGCCTAACCACAAAGTAATTTTCACTGCTTTCAGTGATGGTTCCTTGTGCAGTTCTGGAAGGAAAACTCACTTGAAACATGCATTTGTTCCTTGTGGTTTATTTGTTCAATCTATACATAAAGCAAATTCTGGAACTGTCTACTTTCAGGAAAAAAAAAAAAAAAAGCACAAATCCCTACCTTCTTCAGCTTAGTAATTTATCTTTTATTGTGGCTTTCATTAGCAAATATTTTAAAAAAAAACCCCAACTGTGTAGAAACTTTAAAAAGCCCTAAAAGTACTGTCCCAGCATCTCATCTGCTTTATGTTTTAATGTCCTATTTTTTTAGGGTTTGAGAGGAGAACGACACAAGACTCCACTAAGCCAGAAACATGCCCACTAGAGTCTCTCATCCTAATGGAGTGCTAGTAGGGAGATAAGGCTATTTTCTGCTCCCTTTTTGCCACAACAGGAGCCCAAAACCAACAAATCAGATCAAAGTGCATCATTGTATCAAAAGTCCCTCAAAGACTACCAGGAAATTAGGGGTTAGTGCCAGGGCATAGGTGCCTGTCACCTGGAATTGACACACAATTGATTACACACGATGTGTGTGATTTATGGCCCAGTTCAAGTTTCTGAGACTTAACAAGCTACAGTACATTAGCTCACACGTGTATGTGTTCATTCATAGCATGCAGTCAGTTTGGCCTCACATACCATATAGGCTATAGACTCTAAACTGAGTTACATTATCCTGCCTTTGTACCAGCTAGGCGTTTACAGATGGACAAGCATTGAAGTTCAGCTGGTGTTTGGAGAATTGATCATGTCTCTGAGTCTCTAAGCAGCCAGCATACCCTGGATATGAACTACAATCCCAGAGTGAAAAGACTCCACAGTCCACTGACTAATCATTGAAGAACTTGCATTTTCTTGTAAAAAATGTTCAAAATCCAGCCTGCCAAAATGTATGTAGGGCCTTGGTTCAGCTGAGTGAAAAGCACTATGTAATTTAAAACTGATGATGAAACTATTTTTCCAATCACTACTTGTCGAGCAACTAGTTAGAAACACAAAAATGTGTTTCACAGACTATCTTTGATATAAGGTAGTGATGGTGAACAGAAAGACATTAAAGACATGAAAATTAACAAGCAGAGAACATAAATGATGGAGCAAGTATTTCAAATCTGTATGAATATGCCATTATTTTGCAAATTAAAAACTGTAAAAACTTAAGGAAACGTGTATAACCATGAACCAGTGAAGTCTGCATTCGGTTTTTAAAGCTCTTCACTCAGTACACCAATTTTTATTCCATACACAAATGAAGATGATACACACATATATCTATGTAGCTTTGAAACTGCTACTGAGATAGCTACTCTCAGGAGATATAGATTCTTAGTGGCACATTACTGCAGCAGGGACTTGAACTAGAGCCCGTGTATCACTCGCTACACGTGCACACCAGAAAGCAGCAGCTACGTGACCTCAGCAAGAGGGCTCTTTCTGCATGCACAGCCTGGGACTCCATCAAGGGAATGGCAAAGCTGCACAGAAGTCTACATACTGCAAACAGGAAAAATAACTGCATCTAATATTTGTCTTGCATATAAAATAAATCAGATTTCCTAATTTAATAACAATATTTGAGTTAGATTAGGGAAGCAACAACTATTTCTTACTTCATTAGTGAAATTCTCAGTATAATTAAGGAGTATCTCTTTCTGATTGATTTTAGGAGAAGGGAAGTGCCAAAAAAACATTTATGACCTGGACTGATGTGAAGATTACACTTTGTTAAACATTGATTGAGATAAATTTCAGCAAGTGTTACAATATTTAACAAAAGAAAACTGATGACCTGGCACACATTGTTCATTTATTTTGAGTCTTTAATGCCTAAAGTATACAAAAAAGATTATAAAATAATAACTTCTAAGCCAAAGCTTAAAATAAAAATCTATCAAGCCCATTAAATTTTAAACTTGACACTACTAAACTGCTTCAATGCCTTCAATAGCATACAATTAGAAGCATAATGATGTATTTGGTCAGTATATTTTTACTTTTTCACATAATTATTTTATCTTTTTTTACCATTATGTGGCAGGATCAGAAGTAGCCAAACATGAATTTGACCAAATGTGCTTAATCTAAAAGAGTCTAATTGTATTTTTATCAGCACTTCATGTGTCATCATTAATGAGCATCTTCTGAAGATGGTCTCAGTAAACTGCAGTGCCAGAGGATGTAAATGACTGCTGAATGTCACTCTAGTCTGAGTTCTTGGCCAGTGCAGCACTAGGCTTCTTTGGAAGTTAACACATGGTTTTATATCACTCTGATAAACCGTATTTTAATTTCTAAAGACTATCAGTTAACGTGGTACTTTATAGCCACCTAACAAAGCAAAATCACATCTCTTCAGCTAATAAACAAAGCAAAACTTCCGAGAAAAGGTGGAGGGGTGTGTTTTGTTTTGGATTTAGGGGGTTTTTTTCCCAGTAATATATGTAATGATATTTTCTTACTGTTATTTCCCTAAAAATATCCCTAGGACAGAAATACTTCTGAGTTTACAGAAACACAAGACTCTAAGGGGTCCTCACTTCAGTTAGAGATTTCCTACTTGGCATTTAGTGAAAAAACTCCATGTTCTTTAGAGCTGTTCGTACAAGTTCCCACTTCCTACAGAAAATTCAGTCGATGTATGCCTGTATTGTGTTAGCTTCCCTGGGATCATGGTTTGGCCACTGTATGAGTACATGGAAATGTAACAAGTCTGTGCAATCTAACACAGAGAAATGGAGAAAGCCATGAAGTGTGTTGCGTGGATGCCATTATAGTGGTGTGACTTTTCCATTGAGTGCTTTCCTTCCATGATGGATGAGGTTTTTTTCATCCTTCTGGGCTTCTTCACCATCTTTCTGGGAATATGAGCTCTGCATGCTAATGCTGGTGTTCTGCTAGTTATTGTGACCTTTAGCACTGAGATAAATGGCATGTCTAGCATGGTAAGGACATGCATCTAGCTACATGAGTGGCAAAGGAAAAAGAAAGAGCAACAAATAAACAGGTTTCTCCTCAGCAACTGAGAATGAGTCAACAAGAAGGCATGGCCAGCTGCAAAGCCCCTCAAGGCTTTTCTTCAGTCTAGGTAGGCCATCAGTGAGGGGAGTGGAAGAGGAGTCCTTGGGTGCACTGTGAACTGGGGAGAGATGAAGAGACATGAAAGTGGGCATCAAGTTTCTGTTAAGATGAAGCAGAGGCTGAAAAGTGAAAATGATACCATTACTCCTCCAATTCTCTTCCTATAAAATATGGTGTTTTCTCACAAATTGTTTTCTTTCCACTTGTGGTGGTTTAGACCCTGCCGGGGCTTGAGCACCACGTGGCTGCTGCCGCTGCCACCCCACCACTAGGGTGAGAAGGGAGACAGGAAAAGCACAAAGCTGGGATTGAGATAAGGAGAATTTAATACACTAACACAGAGGAAACAATTGGAACAACAACAGCAATAATAACAGTGAGCAAAACAAGGTACAAAACAAGCAGTACTGAGTGTGCAGACAAGACAGAGCAGACCCGCTGGACAGGAGCATGGCTTCACTTGGTCGAAGGGCGCAGAACTGGCACTGGGGGCATGATGTAGGCATGGTATGGAATAGCCTGGCTGGTGCTCTGTCCCCAGCTGCTGAAAATTAACCCTGTCCTGGCTTAACCAGAACACCACTTTTGCCTTAGATTGATAAAAAAAGGCTTCAAATAATATCTAAATTGCGCTTCTGACAGTTGGATCACATATAACATCGCGCTTCTCCTGGTTGTCCAGGGCAAGGCCTTCTGTTGAAGATTGTGACTTACATCTGGCATGGGGAAATCCAAGACCCAGGGAGGATGTTGTATGCCACAGGCTCATCCAGACATAAACTTAGAGAGCTCTTCTATGTGCACTGCTTGGAAATAACCTTAGCATCCAAACAGGTGTTCATGCGCAGCTGAACTCTAATGCTTCTAGAGTCTAAAGGAAGGCTCTTGGTATCCTAAATTATTCTCAGAAAGAGCATTTAGGAACTTACTTGAAAAGAGTTTAAGTATATTATGTATACTGTAGGAAACACGGAAGGAAGATATGCAATCTTTATAAAACCTACATATAATCTGTTCCAGTGTGAAAAGATGATGCAAAAAAATCTCTGAAGTGTTATTCCTCAGGGATTGGTACTGGGACTGGTGCTGTTTAACATCTTTGTCGGGGACATAGATGGGGACATTGAGTGCACCCTCAGCAAGTTTGCCCATGACACCAAGCTGTGCTGTGTGATCAACAAGCTGAAGTTAAAGGATGCCGTCCAGAGGGACCTTGACAGGCTTGAGAGGTCGGCCCATGCCAGCCTCATGAAGTTCAACAAGGGCAAACTCAAGGTCCTGCACCAACATTGGGGCAGTCCCAAACACAAATACAGGCTGGGTGGAGGAAATTCTTCACTCTGAGGGTGGTGAGACACTGGAACAGGTTGCCCAGGACTGCTGTGGATGCTCCATCCCTGGAGGTGTTCAAGGCCAGGTTGGATGGGGCCTTGAGCAACCTGTTCTAGTGGGAGGTATCCCTGCCATGGCAGGGGGGTTGGAACTAGATGGTCTTTGAGGTCCCTTCCAACAAAATCCAGTCTATAATTCTATGATTATTTTAAATAATCTTTGTAATTTTGGATGCATAATTACTGCAGATTTAATATGAGTCCACACGTAATTTGTTATCTTCCACTGAACCCTAAAGTTTCCATGTTTCTTCCTGCTTTTCCCTGTTTTCAGAGAGAATTCCATGCTCCTGTGCGTCTCACAACTACTTTATCCCTATCAATCAACACCACCTTCACCCTTCATACAGAGTTTTATGCATCTCCACTGTCCCTACTCAAGTGCTTCATCTTGTCCTCCCATGCCCAGGGAGTTACTTTCTTCCTTTTCTCCCATCTCTTTCTCAAGCCCACATCATATGCCTATTCTACATTTTCTTGACTTCCTTACCAAGTGCCCTCTGTATTAGAGTTTCTTGTGATTTCGCTAACAATTGCCATGCCAAAAATGGCAATTCAAAAATGCCAAAAGCTCTGTGACAATTTTAATATGGACACATTTTCCCTGAAAAAGACCCCTCTGTGTTTGCTTTCCCTTCTTTTAAAGCAGCTATGCAATAGCCCTTCTTTACCAGCTACTGTTGTTGGCCTGGGAGTCACAGCATTCAGGTTGGCCATGTGCCAACCATTAAAGTCTGTTTGGAGGATGCAAAGAAGATAGGCAAAGCATGCAAGGGTGTTATTTGACACTTAACTGTTCTCCACACAGCTGTAAAGGTGCTTGAAACTATTATTTCAACAGATAAGGACCCTCTGACACCTCAATTTTTTTTTTTTGTTTCTGGGTTTATAGTTTTTCTCTAACTTCATTGATTAATATGTTGAACACTCCTCTGATGAGATGTGGTATTCAAAAATTAATGCCATGTTACACAGGTGCAGACAAATACAGAAAGGCCTCTGAGTTGAGCACAGAACCTCAGCAGGCTCAGATAATTAAACTTTCAATGACTGAAACATACTCCAGCAGCAATAAACCACACTGGGTGTGTTTGCTTGGCTACTGACACACTTCTTGGGTGATTGAAGGCACTTGACTCCTGGCCTCACACCTCAGAGTGCAGCTTAAACAGGCACCTATGAGCTCTGTGATAGCTCACTGCTCAATTACCACTTGTCTCCAACACCTGCTATGTAAGCATGTCCCTATGGGCATGAGAAATATTTCTTTCCTCCTTAGCTAAGAGAAGATAAAAGCCACCGAAGAGGGGTGATACATGGTTTTGTATTCCATGATGTTTCTTGGAAATGTCTTCTGCAAAGACTGAGTTCATTTTAGTTTTGAAGTTGCTCAAAGCAAAAAGCTCTGGATCCTCACATGTATGCACACGCTGTGTGTGATTCAGTGTTCCTTTACTGGAACTTGTGTAGATGGTGCAACTGTTTACTCAGTTTTGTTTGAATGGCTGAAGCAAAAATTAATACAGTTGTCCCTGAAGTGTTTTTGAGGGGAAAAAAGGACGAATACAAATACATGAATTTTTCAAAAACAACCCTCCTTCCCTTTCTTTGGTTCACAGAAAGTATTTTTGGGGGTTGAAATTGGAAGGAACAGGGCTTAGAGGGAAGAAGTAAACTAAAGAGCTGTGTTTGGGATGTGTAAGAAGGCACCTAGGTAAGGTAAGAGGCTCTATGGCCAAGATCAACAGCCTACAGTTTCTCAGGGAAGAAGAAAGTAAGCCACCAAGCAGGCCATGAAGCTGGTCTGTGAACCCTTTGGAGTTCTGAAGGTTCAAACACATACACAAAATGGAAAAATGTCAGAAAGTCAGGGGATTCAGTCAGGCATCTTTATCCTGGTGACTGGAAAGGACACATCAGCACAAGCAGGGTGTTAAGGATTTGTTCCTGCAGGAGTTACAGCATGTAACATCTAGTCCCAAGGCTCTTAGACATGAGCTCCACTGTCTTTGTATGCCAGAATCCTTTCTGCTCAAACACAGAGCCATAACCGTAAAACAAAACCTGCTGCCCTCTCCTCAGCAAATAGACTTGGTTTCCTCTGTCATTGCAGCTGTGACCAGCTCTTCAAAGACTGCCTCATACAGATTCATATGCACATTGCAGGGTTGCAAGGCTTTTCCCTGTGTTTTGAGAGAAAGACAAGGATGCAGCACTAAAATATTGGTCATCTAGGGAGTGAGTTTTGAAATGAACTGAAAATGAGTTAGAAATCCCACTTTACACACTGTAAGCTCCAACCCCTATACTGGAGTTAAAATCCTGTATATTACTTGTGAAGACTTATCCATAACAAAAAGCCAGAGCCCCTGGTCTGGTCTACACTAAAAAGTGGTTGTTATGTGAATTATACTAGAAAATTCTTTTTAATTGAGAGATACTTTATATAATCAAAAAATTCCTTTTTAATAGTTACTTCTTCCAAAAAGAATAAGAAGCAATACTACAAGGAAAACATCATAGCTGTGTCAGTTAGAGAAATTGTTGGGGTTTTTTTCACACTGTCAGAGTTTTGTCAGTATCACTTTTAAGTTCAGATTGGCACCAAAAGAGGCAAAGTCAGAGTATAAGAATTGTCAGCAATAGTACCACACCCCTGAAAGTGCCCATTTCTCCCTTAACAGAGAACTGGACACTAAAAAGTCTGCTGCAAAGGTTTAGAACCACCTTTTACTTAAACTGTGATGTCTCTCTTCTCACTGAATGTAATTTGTGAAAAACATTTTTTAAAGTGATGAGCTGGTTAAGCTTGAGGATGTGACAGCCTTCAATTTTAAAAAGAATTTAACAAAGCAGGAAACCTTGCTTACTTAGGTTTAGGTTAAAGCTAAAATGCACCTGACGTGTAGTTGTACAAAATACAAATTACATTAGTTTTAATGTAGATTTTAAGCTTACTAATTTGATACCTGTTGATAACATTAAGCTTGAAATACAGGCTAAAAATTGTCTGGTAAAGAGAAATTCAGTATTATCACTTGCCATTTGCAAATGAACACTTAGTCTTTAAGAATCTCTTTGAATTTCAATATGTATGAGATATTCTGCTGTTTTTATTGGAAAAGCTTACAAAGAATGGCTTACAACAGAAGGAAAAATGTTTGATCTTTCATATGAAAGCTCACTTACTGCTACAGCTGTGGTCTTATAAAACATGACTGAAAACAGACCTGGTTTAATATAATCACATTTATTAATACTTATTACTTATGTAGCATTTTGTATGCAAGGATTTGCCATATTTTATAAATATCAGTTGAACTTCATAACCAGGCTGCAATGCATGCAATACTGTGTCACTAAGCCCATTCTCTACAGGGATAAACTCAGATCCCTAGCCTACATCTATTCTGTGTGCTCAATCACTGAGACATGGCTGTCCACACAATTAAATTGTTAACACAGTCCCTGGAATCATTTTTTTGCCTCAGCTAACCATCTCTCTTCTAGATAATGCTAGGGCAAAGGACCATTTCAAATAGGTCGTTTGAACATAGTCGCCCTTTTTTGACGACAGGAGAGCTTGACTGCATGAATTTAACCTCTAAGTCCTGCTGTCTTAGAATGGTCTTTGGCCAAATCCATCTACTAGCATAGATGTAACCATACTGTTTCTAGCACATATCACAATGTCATTCATGGATTCCTGATCTAATCTGGGTTCTGAAAAGCAGTACAACTCAAAGAAGCATGCATTACACCTGGTGGAGCAAAGAGCTAGGGATCTTATTCTACTTCTACTTGCTCAAAGTTGTGTTTCCAAGTCACTCCACTGAGATTTCCACAGTGAGGCAGGTAGAAGCCATCTGCTTTTGCAAAAAGAGCAGGATGGGTCAGAAAGGTGTAAAAATATATTAATGGATGAAAGATGGAAGACAATAGCTGGTTAGTTAGAGGATTTGCTCAGGGAGTCCTATGCACAGAGGCAGAAATCAGACAGACACACTGGTGCTGAGGGGCTCTAGCACCTAGAGCTTGCTAGCTTTGAATAACTGGGGTGGCCAGATTGGTAGAGGCCCAGCACATTCAGTTTCTCAGTGCCTTAGGAAACACTGTATTTTATAATTCCAACAGGAAATGATTTTATTACGTGTGAGTTTTTATCTTGTGGGGTTTTGGTACTGGGGGGGAGGGGGCAGGAGGCTATAAGGCTGGCTGCTTTGAGACGTTGCTAGAGTCTCCCCCAGCTCCAAGTTGGACCTGCCTCTGTCTGAGGCTAAGCCAATCAGTGACAATGGAAGCACTGTCTTCGATCACATATTTAAGAGGTGGAAAACCTGCTAGGCAACTTCTTTTGTTCCTGGAGAGGAGTGGGATGTGAAAGAAACAACTATGTGGACACCAAGGTCAGTGAGGAAGGAGGGGAGGAGGTGTGCCAGAGCAGAGATTCCCCTGCAGCCCATGGTGAGATGGTAGGTTGACCCACTGCAGCCCAAGGAGATTAGTGATGGGGCACATGCCCACCTGCAGTCCATAGAGGACCCCACACCAGAGCAGATGTCTGCACTCAAAGAAGGCTGTGACTCTAAAGGAAGACAGCATGGGAGCAGAAGGCACCCATGCTGGAGCTGTTTGTGGGAATCTTCAGCACCATAGGATCGACTCATGTTGAAGAAATTAATAGAGGACTGTCTCCTGTGGGAGGGATGTCACATTGGAACAGGGGAAGACTGTGAGCAGTCCTCCCTCTAAGGAGGAAGGAGCAGCAGAAACAACATATGATGGGCTCACTGCAATCCCCAATTCCCCATCCCTCTGTGCTGCTGCGGGAAGAGGAAGTAGAGCAACTGGGAGCAGAGCTGAGAGAAAGAAGAGAGGAGGAATGGGAAGAAGGTGTTTTTAAGATTTGGTTGTACTTCTCATTATCCTACTCTGATTTGTTTGATAAATTGGTGGTGATTTTGCATTTAAAATTAAACTTTCTTATTTCCCCAAGTTGCGTCTGTTCTCCTCCCAATCCCACCAGAGAGGGGAGGACTGAGTGAGCAGCTGCATGGTGCTTTGTTGCCTGCTGGGTGGGCCTAAACCACAACATTGCAGAAACTGGAAGAGAGAAGACAGGAACTGAAGCAGAAAGCTGTTTAATAACAGCTTATTAAGAATTCAACCTTTTGGGAGAGAGGTGAAAATATGGAAAATAAGGAAAGGACAGGTGGTGATGGCTGCTGTTGAGAAGATTTGAGATTTACTGCAGCACCATTTTGGTTTCTCTCTGCAACACTTGCTGCTCCATTCACACCACATCCTTTTCTTCCTCTGGAAGCAACAGAAATACAGCAGAAACAAAACAAAACCCTGACTTTGTAGAAGTTTTGTCTAGTAGTTGAGTCTTTTTCACAAGCAACCACGTCTTTAGCAGCTGACTACTTTTCCTTGGGGTCTAAGATAATTGGTAGAGTAGCTGGACCCAGTTCAAGACACACTGCAGCACTAATGTAGCTGCACTACTCCTGGGGCCCAACCTAGTCTCACTGCAGAGCACCAAGTGGAAGTAAAATAATACTCCTGGCCCTAAGCATGCTTCAGTGTGTCATGTGAATTTGCCTAAACTCCATTCATTTAATTATTTAATTAATTGTGTTATTTCATGAATTAATTACTTTATGGGTTATTATATGGACAAACTACTATAAATAATATCTTTTGGCTTAGTAAATTATATGAAGTAGAGAAAGTTTTTAGAAAAAAAAAAACAAACAGAAAAATCTCCTCTCAGAATGCGTAACAGAGATATTTATTTGGAATGAAATTCCTGCACCTGCCAGAACATGAAAAATATGGAACCAGTTTCCTGTACCTTAAGTGTGAGCCTTACGTATGTCCCCATGACTTTTTGTGAAGATGTATTATGCAGAGGCATGTGAAGAATTAGGCCTTAGTTGTAAAAGATGTTCTTAAATTAAATATTTGTGTTTGGAGTCTCCTGGACTTTATCTTAAACTAGGTTTCAAGCCAGCTAGTGAAAAATTTGGAACACCTGTGAGTAGACAGCCAGTCACCTAAATATCTTTGAAGACCTGACCATGAAGAATGAAATTCAAGGCCAGGTTGGAACCCAGTGGCTTAGTTCAGTTTCTGTCTTTTTGTAATTTTCTCTGTTTCTCCCCAATTCTTATTTATGCTATCACTTGCTGATGAAATTTTTTTTTTTAATAAAACTGCTATACATAGTGGTATCTGATTTATTCATGTGAAAACCAAACTAATAATAAAGTGTTGAATATGCTATTGTTTACCATGTAGCAACATCATTTCATAGGTAGAGAATGAGAACTGTCTTCTAAATTCTCATGTTTTGTGTGTACGTCCACTCAATTAAAACGGACAAGCACAGTTTCAAAACTTGTGATGCAGGCATTGTATCAGGCAGATGCTGCAACAAGTAGTGCCATGAGAAAGGTAAGATAATACTCTTCCTGGAGCAGTGACAAAAGGAGGCAGTGGAAGGAGAGGCTACAGAACCTGGACCAGTGACCAGATGTTCCTTTCCCTCCACCTCTGTCCTTAATCGATCTGCTTTCTCTTCAGATGGCTTATTTTTGTGAAAATGCAGCTTCCATTGGGCAAGACTTGATAGCATGAACAATTTTAGTTTGCAATTGAAGATCACAGCAGGAGATGAGGACAAGCTGAATCAATACACTTTGTGCATATACTGCCCTCAACCTCTGAAGCTGTGGCCGTTACTCCACCAGCGCAGCCAGTGAAGTCATCTTCTCCATGTTCAGAATGGAAGCTGAGGCACAAAATAGCTGATGGAGCTTTTTTGTATTTACTGAAGTCAGCAGATATCTCTGTTTATTTCAGTGAAACATCACTAAGATTAGGTGCCAGCAAAAAAAATTGTTCAGAGCTCCTTGCATTCAATCCTTTGAAATGAGAATATATAACAAAACACACCAAAAATGTACTTCCTTGGAAGTTAATGAGCTAGAAAGAGGCCAGTTGAGAAGGAAGCTTTGAGTAACGGGGACTGAGTGGGTGATTTTGCTTTTGATAGTCAGATTCTCTGTGGGTCTAAGCAAGCTAGAAAATATGGAAGGCTGGTGTTTATGAGCCAAAACACAGGCCAAGCCTGTGAATGGCAAAGTTCTTTATAAATATCTATTATTGAAAAGAAAACATACAACATTACCACATCATACTGTGATAATTACAAAGCAATACTGACAAAGTGTCACTGGACTGGCTTTTTCTTGAGTTATTCATACACGAACGTGAAGCTGGAGACAATCACTCAGCAGAAATTTTCACATTTCCCCTACCACTATATCTAGCTGCTCTGTGGAGGATTTAAGGTAAAGTCAGAAAATGTAAGTGAAATGCAGTCACAATCATTGCAATTCTGGAGTGAGGCAATTAAAAAAAAAATAAATTATTCTTCAAAGACAAGTCTGCATATACTGATGAATGGCTTTTAAGTTTTGCCACTAGCCCACCCACGCTGTTCTAATGAGTCACTAAAAATTATAGAATCAGGTGAACAAACAAAAGTCAGATGACAAAAACAATGCAAAGTCACTGTTGGGACAGATGAGTCTTGCCAAGACCACATTTTACTGTGAGGTATTAATAAAGTTATGCTTTTAACCAGAGTTTAATCTGCAATTTTTATGGTTTTTTTTAAATTACCTAGGGAGAGAGAGGGTCTTTCTGGACTATTAAATTTTTTTTGTATTTAGATCACAACTCCCAAAGACTTAGCTATATTTTGACAGGTGCTGACAAAGAGTGCCATGGAATTGTGACTCAATTGTCACCTTCAGTGTTTTCAAGCTGAAAAACTCAGGATGAGTGCTAGGTACTAATTAGAACTGTTATATTTGGAAAGCAATAACAATGGTGTCTAACATTAAACAAAGCATGGTTCTCATCACAAATGGTTTCTTTTGTGTGTGGGTTAGGCTAAAAAACCATTTTGCATGCTAATGAGGCACAAACAATAATTGCCAAAGTAACTAGTTTCACATAATTACAAAAATGACATTAAAAGCCCCATTGTTTGTTGTCTTATGATTTTTAATGCTAATTTTGCACTTGATAATTTGAAGATTTCATTTGTATCACAGTGTGCAATTTAGATTTTGTGTGCGTGAAGGTGAAGGCTTCTAATGGGGAGTAAAGGGTAGGAGGAAACAAGCCTGAGTGTGCAAAAGTAAAAGAAACAGTCACTCTCAGGGAAGAGATCGGACAACTGGTAAAGAGGTAGAAAAAAAACAGTGGGGAAAATTTCCCTCTATGAAAAAGAGGGAAATCAGAGCCGAGATGGGGGAGGCTATAGGAGCTGGGAGGCACACAGACCAGCTAATGAATATCACTAAGCTGACACATCCTGTGGCTTGGAATGCATAACAAACCGGGGAGTCACACAAAGATCTGAGGGAGCACAGAAAATTAGAGAGTAAAAAGTCAGATGGTTAAGTAGTTAAAAATAAAAAGTTTGGGGCCCTGTTCTTCCCTCGAAGGATCTCTCATTACAGCCCATACAAACCATTTATAATCCGTGAAAGAAAGATTGGACCCCTTCTATTTTAGTGTAGACACTGACTGCTCTGGCTGAAATTTCGCCTGCATTTTTGTCATTTGTCCTTTCATCTTACAGTCACTTGTCTGCAAATTAAGTGGAGAAAAAACATACCATATGGCATTTTTTTCCTCTGATTCACCGTAGCCTTTAGTTTGTTATTTTCTAATTGAATAAAATATCATATGGTTGAACTGAGATTTTGCACCAGCTTAGAGAAAATGTGCATTGCTTGGAATCTTTATACTTCTCTGAGCCTAAAGAAAACCTGCCACTGGAAGCAGAAATGCTATCTTAAGGTCAGGATTGAATATACTTAGCTCTAAAGCACATTCTATATGTTGTTATCAGGGGATACTAAATTTCATGTTCTTGTTTCTTTTAAGAAAATATGATTTCGTATAACGCCTGTGCTACTCTGAAATTGTACCTACAGCAAGGTCTAAAGCAGGGAGTGCAACACTCAAGTGATGGTCAGAATTCATTTTCCTTTTGTTACAGTTCCTCTCCTTCCATTTACTATGATGTTAAGCATTTCTGCAGACCTCTCTCTCCCTTCTTTTTCCCTGTGTGTTATGCTACCAATGTTGGTACAGGAAATAAATATGAAATCAATACATGGTCGTATGGTTACATATTGTAATGTGTTGTGTTTTTTAAAAAAATCACATTAATCTCACTATAACTAGCTGAGCCCAGCACTTTCACACATTCATCCTCTATACTCTTTCAGTTGCCAGTTTTCTGAATGTATTTTCCATAATAATATATCCCTCTACTATTGCTGATCTCTTCAGCATATTCCCCTCCACACACACTTTTCCCCATTTCAGTTTTGTTTATGGTTTTTACTTGGAAAAATCATGAAGTCTCCAGGAAAATGTTTTTTACATTTTCTTGCTAGTCTGCAGCATTTCAGAAATATTACCAATTTCTACGTGAATAATTGATTCATGGCTGTCACAGCATGGAGGTGACATTGTACCTTCTTACTCTTCTTCCCCACCCCCTAGTGCTCATTTAACCTTTTCTTATTCTTTGTTGACAAAAGAACCATTTAGATTTGGTCAGCACTAGGCTCTGCCCATGCAAAGTAACTGGCAAACAAAGACATAATAATCACTATTAGGAAACTTTACCTTAGGTAGCATAGATATTGTTGATTAATTTACTGTAAACACTGTAATAATAGAAAAATATATAATCAACATGGTATTTAATTAGCATAGTACATTTGCCATATAAACACTATTTAATTCTCTAGACAATTAATTAAGTCTGTTATACGAAAATATATTTGGGGGAAAAGTAAGTTTATGTAATAGCTATGTATGAAAAAAAAGACATTTTTATCTAGTTTGAAAGACACATTTAATATAATACTCAAAGTCTAATTGCTCCACTACACTGGACCATTAAATGCTAATTATGGTTTGCCTTTCCTTTGCTGTTCTATGACGACATTAAAATATGGGGTTTTTATTTTTCTCCTTTTCCTTTTTTTACTAGCTTGCTTTAGGCACACATGCATCTATATTATAGCTTTATTCAATCAAAATACGGGGAAATTGAGTCTAATAGTTCATGCTTCTGTTGATAACGTATGTAGATAAGAATTAGACTAACTAGCAAGTCTAGGGAAAATGTTGCTTGAAAGGAGAGTAGTATTTTGGAAAACTCAAGGACGTTAGGTATAGTGTCATGCTAACTGGACAATATACAATATATACAATCATGATCAATATTAATACACACAGAAGATACAAGGAGCCTCAGATTTTTTAAAAATAAGCTCTAAGGCAAATTAAAACAGATTTAATGCATTCTTTCTTATGCATTGGAATAATGCATGGTTGTGGAATAGGTCCTTATAAATTAAAGGAGGTAATATTAAAGCTTGGTCAGGAAGTTATTCATGTGAATGATCTAGAAAAGCCGGATCTTAAAAAACATGCAGAGTGTGAAATAGAAGAGGATATTAGAGAAAAATTTCCTAAGGTAAACTAAAGTGTTAAATAAAGGTTAATACAAACATTTCTGGGTAGAACAGCTAGAAGAAGAGAGTATCAATTTGGGCGGCTTCATGCCTCAGTTTCACAAGTCAAGAAAGCTGAAGGAAAGTTAAAGATACATGAGGCTACTCTTCCTGCTTCCATACCTTATGAGGCCAAAGTCTCCCCAGTCTCTAAGCTTTTGAAGGGCTTTAAAACCTTTGTCTGAGAGGTGTTAGAACTGCAAGGTAGCCAGGGAATTTCTCATGCCTGAGGCCAAATTCAAGCACAGATATAATCCCTAAGCAAATACAAATTGGTTTGTAGGAAATCCTGAACTCCATACCTGGAAACAGAACACAAACATCTAGGTGGGCATCATCTGGCAGTACACAACCCACTACTTAGCTGATCAGGGTCATTACAGTGAAGGCCCTAGAGGTAGAGCTTTTCATCTGAACATGAGTAAAATCAGTATGTAGCAGCTGGCAGGGCTGGTATTCAGGGGACACAAACTGGTAGTCCCTGTTGAAGGTATAGTTACCATTACTCTACAATTTACTAGCAATCACGTTAGGTAGTTTAAAATTCCAGACACAGGTCTAGAAGATATGTGGGGGAGTTATCCCCACATACATGAACTGTTGCAGGTGCATTGATGATACTTGCACCCCTCTTCACCCCATTGTCACATATCATTTCCATTACCCACCACATTAATCTTCTTTTGCCTTTCCTTTTGCAGAGGGGGAATCAGGTTTCCTGGTCTGGAGTCTGTTTCCAGTTGCAGTTCATCAGGCTATCTTATATTTCAACATCTTCGCATCTCTTCTTTATTTTGTTGTCTTTTTTTCTTTATTCTGTGCTAGCTAATCATTCTAGGACAAGAAGGACAAGAAACTTAATCAAAACATAAATGGTTTCAGCAGGATACTTTGGCCAGAAGATGCTATGAAACTACTGCACATTTTCCTTTCCTCTTCAGTAAATGAGCATATCAATTCATTCTGTGTCCAGGCATCATCAACCTAAGGGTCTGCCACCATAATTTTAACTTCTCAACTAGCCTTCCAGCCAGTATCTCAATATATCGTATGTACAGGATGACTCGTGCTACCTTTTTATTTACGATGCAATCAAAGGCTGTAGGAGAGTGAACAGTAACTGTTTTCCCAATGCATAAAAAGGACCTTTTTCTTTTAGCCATATATTATAAACATTTGAAAGTCTCCATTTTTTCCTCTTTCTCGTCCTCTCAGAAAGAGCAGCAGGGGGTAGATAGAGTATGCTGAATACAAGTCTCTAATTCATCTACATTTAGAGTAAGTTTTGCAAGGTCTACTAGCAGAAAATGTATTAGCAACCTTTAAAAAAAATGGTTTTCTTAAATTCTTCCTTGTTTTGTAGCTCTGGCGACAACGACCAGTTCTTACAGGAGAGAAAATTAACATCCACCTGCAGCCATCAGTAAAGTAAAAAGTGAGAAAGATGACTTGTTATTTCAGCAGTATCACCGAATCACAGTAATACCAGAAACTTTTCCTTTCACTGGGGAAGGACAGCTTCAGCAGCTATCAAAGTTCCGATGATGAGCTGCCAAGCTGGTACTTGAAACAGGATGTAGATCTTACCATTATTCTTAATTAATATTTGCTTATGCGAAATTCCAGGAAGTGAGAAATGCTTTCCAACCATTCATGAAATGCAGGTCCTAGGTTTAAGATGCATACATTTTCAGAACAGAGAAATACACCAAGACGAAGAGAAAAAAAATAGCCTACAATTTACACATAGCTCATGAAGAGCAGCACAGCGGAAGAAGAGAGATTTAAATAGAGATAGGAGAAGGCTTGTCCTTTTTTGTAATTATTTTCAACTATGGTCACAAATTTTATAGTCTGCAGCACCAGAAACAATGACAAGACATTGGATTTAGCATCAAAATTACCTACCTGGCCAGAAATGCATCTCCCAACCTGCAGTGCATTAGCTGACTTCATACTGTAATTGTAATGAATCTCTTATTGGACCCTTGCTTCCTGGACAATACCATATTGTAAGGACTAAATACATCATCAGTGAGCCTCATTCTCATGTATTACACTAATATATCATTGGAATGACAACTGCTTCTGATGATATATTAATGTAATACATCAGTAGTGTGGGGCTCCTATGGGGTATTACTCAGGAACAGGGGCCATCTAAAGAAAACAGACGCAGAGTCAAATTCAGTTTAATTACCAAATGAAAGGGCTATCAGGACCAAGGTTATGTGTAATGCTAACATTCTTACATCATCCACGAGATTAATTTGGAACCTCATTACATATTAACCTTGATAGTAATTGTAGGATTTGGATTTGCCTGCTGATGTGAGTAATTCACAAACCATAACCTCCCCAATATTTTATAGTGATCCATGAATAATGCAGCTATTTTTATTCTGTCCATCTTAACATTCCATGATAGTTAAACAACACATCAAATGTGTAGCTATAAAACCAGATTTAGAAAAACAACGTGCTATTTGAAGCTGTTTGTAGTCACTGGGCACCATATAAACGTTTGCACTTGCACAGTATATTCAAAAGAAAGAGACAACTGATATTTGCTTTTGCAGTCAATTATGCAGCACATTTTCATGTATCATTTGTCTTAAAGCTATCATAAAGCATGTACAGTTCTGCTGGGGTTTTGTTTTGTGGGTTGCTTTTTTGTTGTTCTTTTTTCTTTGTTTTTGTGGGGTTTTTGCTGTTCTCTTTTGCAGGAGATGTTTGGGTTTTTTTCAGAATTCCCCAGAGACTGTGATGGTGCATTCTACTGTTCTTTAAGTTAAGTTATGAGTTGGGATTCTGAAATGCTTTTAACAAAAGTATTTCCATAACATATTGCAGTGTCCACTGACATGAAATATAACCAGAGTAATTTTCCCTTGGACCTGTTTCTCCCTAATTTTAATGCTACTATATTATAAGTTGTCCACAGAATCCACCAATATATTGTGAATCAAACTGGCACCAGAGGTGATATCATTTAAACTAGAGCTTTTCGTGGTCTTTTTTTTCTTATTTATTAAGATAATAACCAAATGCTGAAAAAATTTTCATAGAACAGCATATAGCATCAAGCCAAAAGACATAACGTATATTCGATTTTATAAACATCTTACTGCATCTAACACAGATGCTATACTTATTCTTGAATAGACTGTTTTGTTTAATAAGCATTTATCTATTGTTAATGTCTTCAGAGAATTCATCTTGGGGTTTATACTGAAGATAAATGCAAGCGTGTGAGGGTTTATGAAAAATGTCTCAGCAAGTGACAGGAAGCCTGATATGAGTTACCACAGTCCGCTTCACATGTGGGGCAATCCACTACTCATCTTGCATTTATTATATTTTCTTGCTAGGCATTTTC
This sequence comes from Eurystomus gularis, assembly GCA_013400335.1. Taxonomy (NCBI): domain Eukaryota; kingdom Metazoa; phylum Chordata; class Aves; order Coraciiformes; family Coraciidae; genus Eurystomus; species Eurystomus gularis. Next base: position 200,437 of record VZZY01017411.1, read on the forward strand.
TCTTTCTTTTCCTGAGACTCTTTGATACTATATACTTTTAAATATCAAACTTCGACAGTAAATCTGAGAAGAGTACATAATGTAGAAAAAGAAGCAAAATTACTGGTGTAAAACACAGCTAGAATAAAATAAAGAAGAAATTACAAATATTTTAATATTTTTTAAATGATGTGTGCATGAGGGAAGAGAATCAGAATTTAAAAGGTGTTAACTGAACATCAGCTGCACATCCCAATGAAACATGTCATTTCAGCTCACTAGGGTGATGTGTGTATCATTTAGAAACCCGTTCAAAGCTGCAGTTAGAAATTCTTCCAAGAATTAATGGAATTCTCACAAAACAAAGTGTCATTGTCTTGTGAGGAAAGTAAATGGTGTGCATAACTGTCTATATCTAGTCTTACCTAATCTTTTTGTGCCTTATACCTAGGATGATTATAAATAATGTATTGTGGGCATGGAGAGAGGTTATGGAAGTATAGTAAATTAGTGAAAAGCCCCATGTGACCTATCAGCCAAGTTCCCAAGATAGGTTTCTTTCTGTTATTTTCTAATCAGTAACAACTTCTCCCTTTGTCTCTCACATATTTCCCTCAGCCCATGGTCTGAACTGAAGGCAGATTTATTACAAACTGTAGTGTAGAATCTTAAGGATGTCAGTAGTAGCTGGAATTATATTAGATTTCAACTCTCGCAAATTAATGAGTAACCTTGAGGTGTTTGAATGTATCTAGTATGTCAATAACGTAATGCGCAACAGAAAAAGGATGAACTTTGCTCATACACCATGTGGAGGCTTTCCCCTGTGAGTTTTAGACAGTAAATTATTTACTAGTTATTGAATTAATCAGACAATTTTTATTTCTTGGCACTTTAAAAATCTGATGTTTAAAATCTGCTTATGTGCTTAATTGAATGGACATCACATGCAAATCTGCTTCTTGGTGAACCAGCCCTGCTTGTTTAATACAAGAATTCAAAAATAGAATAAGAGTGCATTTCCCTCTCAGCATCAGCAGGACAACCTGGTGAGAAAGCGCACTGTGCTGCAGACACCTTGTGCAACTGAAGAGTGTCAGAAGGAGAGGAGACATGGAGTGCATCAGTCTGGCTATACTCAGAGGCCGAATGAATTTGAAACATGACCAAGTCTGAATGGAATAGTGGTCAGAAAGCCAGGAACAATTACTTCAGATTACAAAATGCTTGAACAATTTACTTCACAGGAAAACTGCACAGTCTCCTTGTGCTAAAGGACTATCAATACTATATTTGGAGAAAATTTGATGAGAGGAGTTGAAGGGGTGGGGGTGGGGTGTGTGTGTGAGATTCACATTGTGTAAGATGAAAGCATCAAAGTATTTAAATAGAAATGTATTCCAGTAACCAAAATCCCTGTCCAACATCATCTTTGTTTCAGAAAGTCTGATTAGTTAACATATTCCACCACCTTGGGAAGAAAGCTGAGGTAAGCGGCTTAATTTATAAATGGATGGAACAAACTTATTTAAAAATTCTCACTACGTTATCATGAATCATGTAGGCCTATTAAACTAATTGCTAAGTAAATTTAAGCAGTATTACAGTAGATTTCAGTGAATTTATCATCAATCTAAAGAGATCTTTGGTGGTCTCATGCTGCCCCCCACAGATATGTCTCAGAACATTCATTATGCCGTAATTACAAAGTGTCTTTGAAGAGGCTAAAAATCCCAAGACTCCTCTCATCAATTATTTTCACCTGTTAATTCATTTTGTGTGAGGTAATAACCTCAGCATAATAACAAATGTGCAAGTACTCCGATTTTGCAATTAAAAGCAGCAGGGCTCCTATTTTGATCATACAGACTGTGACATCCATCATAGAAAACAATTTGGGCCTAGCGGGATGACAGATGCCACACTGATGGCTCTACTAACTAACTGCCTGTCCTGAAAAAAAAATGGTCCCGTTTCAGCCTGCAGCTGCAAGCTATCTGATAGCTCCTGACTAGTCAGCAGGGGAAAGCCTGCAGTGACTAAATTACTGAAAGGTAATTTTACTTCGCAAAATGAGGATTTTGGAGCCATATAAGCATGCATTCCAGTGGCTGGTGTAATTTGGAAACAAATAGTCCTTTTCATTTGAAAATGACTGGAATTGCTGCCAGTGTTCAGAGAGTATTGTTTCTCAGCCTTTTACATGAGAAATATAGTGTAATACTCATTATTTCTCCCCTTTCACATCTTATTAGACACAGAAGGCAAGGTGGTTATCTCTGCTTTCCTTAGCTAAATCCACACAAGTAGGATTTCTTCCAGCCTCTGGACAGATGCCTAAATAATAGGAAAGTGCTCATTTTAGCCTTTCAGTTTGTATCAAGGCTGAGTGAGTCCTGTCTGGGGAATGATCCCACTATCACCACCAAGCCTTAAAGTAATACACCCTCATCTGAAACTCCACTAAAAACAATGAAGCAAACTGCAAGTGCAAGCAGCTCATTAGCATCAGGACTGATTCACAAAGGAAATAATTTGATGTTGAATTAATGACAGAAAAGCTATTGCCCTGACTAGGGGAGGGGGGAGCGGGGGGGATAGGGGCTGGAGGAAACAGGGAGGTACATATACTCTTAAAGGAATCTCAGAAAATGCAGCCAATTTATTTTACTCAGTAAAGTGCATAACTTGATAGTTTAGTATTGAACCAATTAGCTTAAAACATTTAGTGCTGAAATACTGCATACTCTGAGTAAACAAGACAACTGATTAAGCCTGCAACTTTCTAACAGGAAACACACGATGTTGCTGTCAACTACTATGAAATATGTCAATACATTGAGGGCGGGGGGGGGTGTTCTTGTTTTGTTCTTGTTTGTCCTGTTTTCTTTTTGGTTTTGTTTTATCCAGTAAGTCTAAAATCTGGTGACTGGGGTGAAGAAGTGGGACTGTTTGGGCTGCTAAAGGCAGCAGATGCAAATTATGAAGGAAAACAGGACCACTGAAAGAAAGGTGGTAGGCATTGTAAGGATTATGTTTTCAAATTTCAACACACTAATGCAGAGCAACAAAAGATCAGCAAAGGGCCAAAGGTTAAGTATAGCATGAACTTTCTTAGTGGCTGTGCACCTTAAGATGAAAAGATAGCCATGTTTATGACATCTGCAGAGTACAATGCTTACTATTTTATACTTCCCTGGCACATTCTCTGTGGACAAAAAGCTGTGCTCATCTTCTTGGGAAAAATCTACTGTTTCTTACTCCATCATATTATACTCATAAAACCTGTCAGCAATAAGGGACTTACGGGTAGGCAGAGGCAGGGATGTGCAGCTAGTAAACTACATAATCATACCAGAACAGATACCAGCATTTCAGTCTTTCTGTTCAGGCTTTCTATTCAGGAATCTGCACCTTGTGCAGGTGAGGCTAATTCCTGGGGCAGAGGGATGCTCCAGCTTGGGCAGAGAGCATGGCTGAGATGTTTTCCCAGCATTTCCAGATACAGAAAGCAGCCTTTCCTAACCAGCTGCAAGATTTACAATGCAGAACATGTGAGGGTTTTTTTGTAGGATTATATTGCAATAAAAGCAAACAAAAGAGATTAATCAAAACAAGTAAATTAGTATTACCCATCTTAGGTGTTTTTTAATGCAAAGCCAATAGTTCTTGCCCTTTATGCACATGCTCCTACAGTAACTAATGCACAGTGGCCATCAACAAATTACTACTCGTGACACTTTTGCTGCTGCAATATTAAGCCTGAAGTCCTATGGAGAAAATATATGGTTTTTATTACCAAATTGTTCTTGTTTACAATTCTAATATCCTCTTCATTATCTACTTTTCCAGACATTTTAGGCAGTTCTGAAGACCTGGGGCAGCACTAGTCCTGTCATAAAGAGAAATTAATGTTGTTAAAGATGGCCTAGCTGCCCTCTGGGACAGCTGAAGATGTGAAAATATAAGGTTCTGTTTTAAAGATGAAAATGATTAAAGGCACAGGCACCTTGCTCTTAGTGCAGCCACTAAAACTTTTAATAAAATACTTCAGCAGAAAAAAAGCTGCTTTACTTCTTCCACTATAAGTCTTAAGAAAAAAAAAATGAGAGAGAGAGGGGAAGAGAGAGAGAGAGAGAACTTTGTTCTATAAGAAGAGGCTTTCTTTAAGGACTAATAAGCGTAAAAAGGACCTCATCATTATAAAGAACCTATTCGTCTCAGCAATAGCTCACTTAATAAAGACTGGATGATAGAAAAACCAGTAGAGCTGTTCTCCAAATAGCCAGTAAGCTAATTAGGTGCATTGTAACAGGTAGCCCTTACAAAAACTGACAGGCTTAAGCCAGCATGCCGCAAATACTTAAGAACACCGTAGCAGATGTACAGCGGTTATTGTATCCTCTTCAAGGCTGTTACTGCTGCCACAATTTTATAAGCTTACTCACCTCAAGCTCTTAAAGAAGCTCAAAA
>VZZY01017413.1:1790-101279 GCA_013400335.1 Eurystomus gularis
TGTAGCAGATATCTATTGTGAAAACTGTAAAACCACTCTTGGATGGAAATATGTAAGCAATATACTTAAGTCTTTAATAAATGTTTATATGTCGAAGCACAGATATTTGAGTAGGTTATTGAGTAGTACCTATATTGATAGTTTAGGTGAGTTAGCTTTAGTGCCTTTGTATGTATCAGATTGTAATATAGTTTTTGTTTCCTTACATCTGTTGGAATGCTGTAGTAGGCAATAACTTTATTCTGCAATACCTTTTTGTAAGATTACCAGCCACAAAGAACAGGCTGGAAGAAGTTGTTGAAATTGGAAGAAATTGTCTTTAATTTCTTGGGTTGCAAAAGTTTGTTCATAGAGCACAAAAATTAATTACCATAAATGGTACTGAGCATGTTTACGCTGCTTACAACTAATGTGAGCTTGTATCTCTTGTTTGAAAGCTATCTGTGCACGCAGTTTCCTGTAACACTTGCAACTGTGTTGCAAATTTGATGTTTTGAAAATGTTAGATTCTGAGTGTTGCATGTAGGATTTTCATTGATGGAAGTGTAGCTTCAGGTCTTACAGAAAGAAGTTGTCCTAATGCATTTCCTCTGATGATGCATGTAGAGGAGAGCTTTTGAAAAGGTTCCCGTTCCCTCTTTTCATTACTTCTGGGAATAGGGAAACTGAGCACACGTAACATGTAATTTCCTAACCTTCACTGAAGCCTTAAAATTCCCTAGGCAGTCAGAGAACGTGGAAAGTAGTAAAGTAAGAGGTTGTGTGTGGTGGTTCTGCCTATTCCATTTATGACAAGTTTACTCCTACTTCCTTCTCAACCCTCTTCATCCTCTCTTTCCTCTCTCCCACCCTTCGTTTGGTGTAACTGATACGGGTTGTTAACTGAAATGTCTTCTGATTTACATTCTTAATGCAAGTTTGATGTTTAAAATACTTAATTTCCCCAGCTTAATCAGTGTCTTGATTTTTCTTCTTTCCAGGAACATGCTTTTGAGAGCAGTCAGAAATACAAAGAAGGAAAATTTATCATTGAACTTGCCCACATGATAAAAGACAATGGCTGGGAGTGAATCACAACCTTTTTTCCTTCTCTTTGGACAATATTATGTGGAACATGCTTTATAAAGACTAATGCAAAGTAAAGGAAGAGCTTGGCTAGAGTGGCCCTGAGAATATCACTGAACTCTGAAACCTCACAAATGAGTAGTGTAGTGTAAGTGGCTATTTCAGGCCATGTTTGCCTTTTCTCCTTGTGTAAGTTCCCTCTTTTTGTACGTGTATTATTGTGTGAACAGTTGTTTTGGAACATTTTGGATGACCTTTTTCTAAACTCTCAAACTAGAGAAACAGTTCACTAATTGAAAACAGATTTTACTGGTTAGTATCTATTTCTGACCTATGCCTTTAATGCTACCTTCTGCTGTGCATGCTTCTTGCCTAAACACCTACACTCCAGTCCTGTAGAAGTTCTATATCCGAGCAGTCCAAAAGAATGTATGGGATGGGGTGCTTTTTTATATGTAGCAATTTCTGATGTGTTTGGCAGCGAAGAGGATGCAGTATTGTAGTTATTTCTTTTTTAAATTTGAGTGTACCACAACCTATGTACCATCGTGTAGGTGAATTGGTTAAAGGTACAGTGCTCACTTCAAAAAATATTTCAGTTTGCACTGACTGAAGTTAGCAGGTCTCAAGCTGTTAGGAAAAGTTATACTAGAGGTTTGGTATCTTAATGAAATACCTTAGAAGGATTTTAAATCAATAATCCTATAGAATATGTTCATTTAAGACCAACATATTCCCTAAGGAGTTTGCTGGATAAGGAATTTATAAAACTATAGCTTACAAGATGAAAAAGGCAGAAAAATATATGCATCTTCTATTTTGGAAAAAAAAAAAATTAGTCGGTGTATTAAAAGAAAAGTTTTGGTACTGTACCTTTGCCAGTAACAGGGACTTGTGCATCAGTAAAGTTTTATGGCTGGTTCCATGTAACTGTATAGTCCTAATGCACTGGACAAAGAGGTTGATATCAAGGAAAGTTGTTGAAGTATTCTGCTTCTGCTACTACATTTGAACAAAAATATTTATTTTTGTGAGAAATGGCCAGAGCCTATGACATGAAAATTAATATAGTACCTGTAGGAAGAGGAGGGGTAATAAGAGGGAAGGGAAGTTTGACTCATTTTTTCATAAAATAACAAGATAGTTTTTAAAACTTGGGGGTGGGGAAAGGGTTTCTTGGTTTGCTGGCTGAATCATCCCCAAGTACCTTTTTATAACAAAAATTTATATGAAACTCACCTTCTCTTTTGTTCTCATGCTGTTTTGTAGATGGAGTGAGTTAATGAGAAACTTCTGGAAAGTGTATGCACAGTATTAGCTGTTGATACCTGTGCATGCAAATTCTGAGCAACAGTGAAAGAAACGCTCTACATAAATTTGCTAACTTTATTTTCAAATTAAACAGTCTCTGAAGACTTTTTGTATTTTAATCCTATTAATGCTTGAGGACAAAATGTTTGGAAAAAACCCTTTAACACTATGTCAGTACTATAACTGAACAATACAGAAGCCTTGCAATACAAAATCATTGTCTCTCAATAACAATTCTAATTTGGCACCTACAAAATTGTACATGGGTGCTATTGCTGCTGTTATGTTTTGGGGAATCTCTGATAGGCTTTCTGAACTCTGCTGCACTTTAGAAATTTTGTCATACACGAAAAATTTTGCCAATGGAAAGGGGCAATACAGATCTTCAAAACCAGCTTTCCCGTGTCTTTGTGAAGAGGAGAGAGAAGAGAGTTGGCCCTTCTTTACACGTTCTCTATGATGCAGGCTGGCTAAACTGCATTCAAGATGTTGTAGTGATCTATACCTATGAATTAAAAATGTAAGAATTAGAGAAGTAGTTAAAGCTGTTGGGTTCCAGTCCAGAAACCTGAGGTGGTACAGTCACGTTCGTCTGTATTTTGTGGCTTACACATTTACTACTTCATGTTCACATCATCAGGCTCCAAAGTCTCCTTTTCAGCAGTGTCATTGATGCAAGATGGGCTTTGGTGTTGCCTGTCTCTTGATCTTTTTGACCTGGAATTCTTGGGATTTTGTTTTACTCCATTGTAATGTATGTTGCCAACAAAGGTGGCACTTAAAACTGCCATCAGCAAAATGTTTGTGTTGGCTTCAGAGTCCAGTTGCAATGTTGATACTTGTGAACATGTTTGTGTTTTGGGCTTTTCTTATTTCCTGGCTGCAGACTCGTTGAAGCAGTACACTGGACTGAAGGCAAAAGTAATGGCTGCTTTTCAGTAGAGAGTTGAAATTCAAGAAAATATGTAAAGTATTAAAGATTTTTCTCTCTAATATTGGAGGTTTGGCTATCTTGCTAGTAAGTTAATGCTGTCTGTAACAGTCTGATTCTTACTTAGAAATTCAACCTCTTTCTTCAGTGCATTATTTATATTTCAAACTGGACATTTTCACCAAAACCTTAATTAACTTTGATGCCAAAGGTTTGGACTTCATCAAGTGCTTAGCACATAGAGCTTCGGACTACTGGCATAAAGAGTTAATCATCTGTATGTGATGTTTGTGGCTTTTAAGAGAACCAAATAAAGCAATATTCTTTTTGGTCTTTTAAGAGTGGATGCTTAGAAGGAGCAAAGAGTAGAACTAGTACAGTATTGCTACTTCATGCTGCCATGTAATAGTTCTTGAGGCTCATCCTATTGAGGGAATATGTGAATTTTCTCCCTGTGTTGCTTGGCAGCATCAATGATAATTTTCTCCCATTGTAAAGATGTAGTGAGTTCTTGTTATTGGTTTTGGTGAAAGTAGAATCCAGATAGCAATGGCTGCTGACCGATGTGAAGAGGTCAGTCTGGTCACTGAACCCTCCAGCAGTCATTTGAAAGAAAAATAAACTTACTTGAAAAAAAAATTTACTAAGCATTTTCCCTCTAACCAATTTTTGTAATATATTAAAGATTATATTTAAAGTTTGTATGTGTTTGCTCTGGGCAAGTTTACTTCCCCTCCAACTTGAGCACTTTTGTTACTTGTACTGGTTATTTTTATTGTTGGTCTTAACATTTATTTTGTATTTTGTTTTTTATAAACTGTAACAAAAAGCTTTTGTGAACCTTTGTTTCTTGCTGGCTCTTTCTTGGACCAAATGAACTGACTATGAGCTGGCTTAAAAGAAACGTTCATTGGGATGCATAGGAATTTGCTAGCAAAAATGTACATGTATTGAAAGGTTTCTTTTTTTTCTTTGAACCTCTAAAGCCATGCCTGTCCTAAAGTAATTTGATGTGACTTCAGTAATCTGACCACACATTCTCTGTCTAGGTCCAAAATACTGGCTGTAACAATGGTGTTCCAGGACTGAGTCTGCCTCCAAACACTGGAGTTATTCTTTGGCTGGTCACTCTAAGTACCTTTTTGATGCATAAAAGGCAATGCTGACATCTGTACAAATTCTGTTAAGTTGCAAAATTGCTGTGAAATAAGCTGCAGAAATGGTGAGGGATTGCTGACACATCGACCTAGCCACTCTTGCTGTGTGCTTTTAGCAGTCTAGTAACCTCAGTTTTATCTGCCAGTAAAAAGGGCCAGAATATGAATTTCCCTTGTTCATTGTAAGGTCTACAATGACAAACTGTATTAATGAAATTTGTCATAATTCCATCTTAATTTCCCACTAGGATGGCCTAGTATAATGGCCAGTCTGAGCAGAGTGCCTCACATGCTGGCAGTCTTTTGCAGTCCATGGGAGAGGAGGGGGAATACAGTTTATGAAATTTCTTTGAATTAAAATCTGGCCTCCAGAGGTTCTGACAAATAGTCATCACTGCACCCATAACCAAGTGGTCATCTGTATTTCGGTGTATCAGGTTAGTGCAAGAGTTCATGAGTGCTGTGTACCATTTTTGGTGGACTTGGCTTCCCTCTGAGTAATGCTTGTAGAGCTTTTTCTGCACGCTCGTCTCAGCAGTCAGATTGCAACACTAGTGACCTACAGTCTCTCAGACCAAATTTTGAACCTCTCCATTCTTTATAATGGCAATGAGTGGAAGAAGCTGTCAAATTATTGTTAAACTTTTGGGACACTTTATTGTACTTCATTGAGACTCATGTTGAGCCAACCAGCAGTATCAACACTTACTGCAAAAGGAACAGACACTTCAGAGGTTTCTTTTAAAAGGACTGTTAAAAATGGTTTAAGGCGTAAAGCATGAGTCGTAAATGGCAGTTGAGTTGTGCCTCATTGTTTCTTAAACTCTTTACAATGCTTTCTTTTACAGGTGACATGGCTGTGTTGCTGTTTTTGTCCTGGCAATACTGTACATCATTTGTTGTTTCACTATATTGTATCTACTTGAGGTATCACAATAAAAGCTTTCAATTGTTTTGTTGAGTTACTTGTTGGTTTGCTGCTATCTTTTCTTGCTAAATAAATTCTCATGCTTTATTCACTGACAAGGACAGAGAGAAAAGCTAGTGCTCTTAAAAACTGAGAAATGTGGGTTGAATCTGATTCTTAGGTGGTTTTGAGACTGCTGCTAAACATTTGGGCTTTTCCTTTCATTGCTCTTTCCAAAATTCAGAAAGCTGTGTTGCTACTTTTCAAGCATTTGCCCATTTTGAGCCAACCACAGAAGTTCTGCAAAGTGCTTTCAAAAAGGGAGTCAGTCTGTGCACACCCCAAAACTAGCTTTCAGAGAAATTGTAGGAAGTGTGGATGTGCTTTCTGTTGCATTATCTTGGTTGTCTGTAGACCAGAGGAGCACTCTGAGCACAGGCACGCAGTCTGTTGTTTCTGTTTTGGTTAGGGGGAACTTCTGTAGTTCCTCTAACAAGATTAATGGTCTTCTCGTTTGTTAGTGGAGTTAAAGTCCCCACGATAAGTCTGTAACAAGGATGTAATGAAGATTGGTCTTCTCCATCTAAGAGCCCAGGTCATAGTGGGCTTCATGTTGACCCAGATTTATTCCACCTGTGTGCTTGCAGGAGGCACAGTGTGCTGTGTGTGTCACTGCGAGGGGCTCCCACCAACATTCAGATATGAACTTTTCCCTAAAGGTCACGTCAGTGCATCACCAGCTGTCCATAGCAGCAGGTGTGACAGTGGCTCTCAGATTCTCCAGTGGAGAATCTCTGCAAAACACCGAGTTTGGCTAAGAAGGGATGATGATGGCTGCTTCCCTATTGTGGCCCCAGTATGTGGTTTGCTCTTGTAAGGGGACTTCACTCATGTTCACCCTGACATCCACTGTAACCCCCGGGACCTCTTCAGTCTGAAAATCCAGCCTGTGGCACTCACTAATGGTTTAGTGAGTTTTTAGGCCAAGCAAAAGTGATGTTTTCTCCTGAAGATTAATCTGAAGATGGTCATATTGATCGTAATAGTTGCAAATACAAGAGCAAAGGGCAACTGAGGTGTTATTAGGAAGCGCTTCATATTTAAAAGACTTCACCTAATTAATTTGACCTCACTTTAAACCCGCAAAAAGGGTCTATTTACTGACAGGAAAAATATCCTGTAAAAATTCTTAAAATGGTAGCAAGGGACTATTGCAGTAATTTTGTTTACTCTTCTATATAACAAGTGTGGGATCATCCTTAATCACATTAAACCATGTAAAATAAATAATTTTCAAGGAAGTGCTTCACGTCAGACTTGTCAGTACAAGACGTAGGTGTGTGCTAAGTAGTATCAAAATCCTAATGAAATTTTCTTAGAAATTCTCCTAACTCCAAGGTAGGCTAAATGATGTCGCTGTGATAATTTGATTGTTTTTAGCATGATAAACCAGTAGGGGACCTAGAATTCAGTTACAAAACATTGGTTGTTTGCACTTGAACGCTGACTGAAGTAGGAAATAGCAAGACCTGCTGTAGGATTTTGTGGGGAGTTTGATTTTTATTTGGCTTAGTTGAACATTCAGTTACTGAATGTTGGCAACAGTGCATCAAATATGACCCCTTAGGAGTGCCTGAGGCTGAGAATGAAGTCCTTCTGTGCAGGCTTATTCAGTGTCTCTTCAATAATCCATCATTTCATCTCACAAAGGGTTGGGGATGCTCTGCATAGGAGATCAAACATAGTATTTCCATCCTGAGAAAAATGGAAGGTAGCCTGCTACCCTTTCTTTTATTCATGCACTTATAAGCTGTTATCTCAGATCGACTTTTTTTTTCCTTTTTAACCTTTTCTTGGCTTTACTGTCTTATGGCATGAAAAAAGGATCTTTCCACATCTGAGAAAAAAAGCCACGTAAGCATAACTATGGCATTTTATGAGAGATGTATGTATTCGTTGAATAAAAACATAATTTTTTGACATGGATATAATCAAAGTAATAGATATTGAAAAAACACAAACCTATCTTTCATATTAGTGTGGTAACATCCCATTACATTTTGGTGTAGCAAAGGGACGTTAAAACCACCAACTGTCAGCAGCTGGATTACCAGAACAGTTTTGGAAATGTGAACGCCAATGTTGTGTCATACTGGCTGGAAAATACCTGGAGGATCTCTGACTTCCAGAGAGACAGTGATGGGCAGATGCCTCATGTAAAAGTTGGGAACCTTCCATTAGATGTCTTTTTGCCCCTGTTAAATTGAAATGACCAGACAGCAGTCTTGGTAGTGGGCTCTTCCCACACACATGAAACACCGTAGCTGTAAGGTTAAGCTGTTGTGGGACAGCAGTAGGTCTCTGTTTACAGGATCCAGTTAGCCTAAACAGGAAAACAGCCATGACTAAAGCCTAGTTTAACCTCTGGAAAGGGTTCCAGTTTGGTTACTCTGCCCATGTGAGATTTTCTTTCCGTTTTTGTCTCTTCCTGTGCACCCTTCCCTTGGCTCTTCCCCAGATGGATCCAACCGGTGGAGCGGAGCAGAGCACCTGCGCTGCTGCTGCCCCTCGCACCTCTGACAAGCAAAGCAGCTGCAGATTAACTGATGCTGGACAAAGTAATTCCTTGGCTGTGAGGCAGCTTCTGATGAGCCATGTAATTGATGCGCATTAACTGTTTCTCCTCTAGTAAAGGCTGAGCTAATCTGAGCGGTTGGCTCATTCATTTTTATGGTATGGCCGCATAAGATTGGAGCTGAGGTCATGAACTGCACAACAGAGGGTCTGAGATACTCTATGGGACTGGTAGCAGCTTAATCTGTGTTTGCATTCTGAACAAACCTGATTGCCCAGAGATTTTACTTAGTAAAGATCAGTCCAGACAGCAGACAGTGCAGGGTTTTCAGTATTTAACAAAATAATGGGCAGTTTTTGCACAGTCTGCTGTCTATATTTTAGTAGTAAATAATAGCATCACTTAACTTCCCTTCTTGCCCAAACAGATGTTAGAGGTTTCAGCTCAAGCAAAGGCAATGGCAGGACCAAACTAGCCCTTAGTTCAAGGTGGAATTTGCATCCTGACATCTATATATACACACATGTAGGCAAATTCCATTACCACATGGAACATCATGTTATATACTATTCAGAATGCTGAAAAAATTTTTCTTGCTCTTATGTTTCAAGTATTGTAGAACTAAAACTTCAGCCTGGTTGCTGCCCAGTTTTGCTACCCTTCCTATTCTGCCCCTGGCTGTACAATGTATGTCAAAGCTGGTAGCCTTGTACCTTATTGCATGAGGCAGACTTTTAAGGTCATTGAAGATTAGAACTAATAGCATTGTTGACTCTGACTACATCCATTTCTGATTACATACTGGGTTTCTTTGTCCCTAGAAGCAAGAACTCACCTCCACAGGCACCTTCAGTCCCTCTGTGTTCAGGCTGAATGCTCGTCGTGTCGGTATGAGAGCAGGGAAGACATTACTGAATGAAGGGTTTTGAGCTTTGGGTTGAGTAGCATTTACAATCAGCTGTTATTCAAGTTATTTGTCCATTTAAAAGCAAATCAGGTAAGCTTTATTCTGCAGGAAGGGTTATTTAAAATTACTTAATACTGACTCATATAAACCACTCTCACAGAGGTGAAACACTAAAAGTGAAAAAAAACCACTCCAAAAACTCAACAAAAAACCAAACTGCAGGAGCTCTGTGCGTTGTCTGTGTGAACAAACTTTTTTCCCAAAACTTTCTTAAAAGCTCACTAGAAGTCAGGGATCTTGTGACAGGGAGCAAGGCTGCCAGTGGTGAGAGGAGCTTGTTTTGCAACTGGGCCCAAGGCTGGTGGGAGGAATTGCTACATCTGGGAGCAGGGTTGCAGATGTAGAACACATGCTTTTGAGGGCCGGGGGGAGGCTTTCCTAAACAAATATAAATAGATTCTCTGCCATGCACAGGGGAAATGTCGATATTATCGCAGTGAACCTTCAATGTGTTGATCTGGAGCTGCTGAACGCTGTGGAACCATTTTGAGAGGCATGTGCTGAGTGCCATAAAGCCAGGGTTTGAAAGGTATGTAGGGCACAAGAACAGGAGGGCTGGGTATGGATCACTGCAGTGCTGGGAGGGTGGCTCTGCCGCCTCAGACAAAGCTGAATCTGCAAAAGAGAAGTCTCTTACAGCCAGCCCTGCAGAAAGGGTGCACGTGCAAATCAATGGGAAAAGATGATATTTTGTGACAGTTGGGGTCCCCCAGAATCCAGCCATCTCCATGCCGTATATTAAATGGCAAATGAAACTGCTCCTTGTGCACCTTGCAGAGAAGGATGTGTCCCTGCTCATCCCCGGTGCTGGGTGTGAGGCGCTGCCTCCTGCAGCTCCCTGCGCTGGGTCGTGCCCTGCCCACAGCTCTCCCAACGCTGCGCGCTGGGGTGAGAGGCTGTGTCCGGCCATAAGCTCCTTATGGGCCTGAATTAATCAGCTGCTCCCACTGATGGTCAAATAAGCCCTAGTGCACTGGATGGTGCTCTCCACTTCCTTACCTACGATCACTGATAAGACTATAAATCTTCTTCTGCTTGTCTACTTAAATTATCTTCTCTCCCTTTCTTCTTCTTTTATCTTCCTCCTTCCTCTATTCCCCACTTTTTTATGACACCCATAACAGTACAAAGTCTGAGGCATTTTGCTTTTTGTTGTTCCTCTTCAGTCCCCTCTAGAATGCACTACACCAGGAGCAGCTTTAACAAGTCGTGGTCAGGCACAAGACTGATATTTCAGGGCATTTGATTCACTGCCAAATGAAAGAGGGGGAGCCGCTGTGTTTCCACCCTGCCCAGCTGGACGTGCAGCCCTGCGCTGGGGAGCCAGCATGGCCAGTCCTTGAAGCTCCAGGGCAGAGGACAAGGTGCTGCTCTTTGCTACTGACCTATCGCTGCTTTACTGATTAAACTCCTGCAGCAAGTTTGAGGCCTAAATACTGTTCCTCTGGCATGATAATCAACAGAAAATGAGCATGTATGAGCTATAGCCCTCCAGTGATACTGTGCTTTATCGCTTCTGTGCCTCCTGCTCGCAGGCTGACGAAGCCAATGGATTTTGATTAAGCAGCAATATTTTTCCACTTTCTCATCCCCATGTCTATAATGAAAAGTTTCTCACACCATAGAGGCTGGAGACAGAAATTAATGCCCTTTAATTGCCTACCCATAATATACAAAACCAAAAGGTTTCTCATGTCATTCCTTCTATGTTTACTAAGACTTTGCTCTGGCAGACCTCTCCTTCACTGGCCAAAACTCATGCTGAAGGTTAACAGCTCACAAAGTTAATGATTATCTTTCCTTGTTTGCTCAGTGTTTCACAGTTAAAACATGTAAATATGACTCCCCCGTGTAATTGCTGTGGTCAGCCAGCAAACGAGCAGTGCAGAAGACATAAACACACCTCTAAGCAGAGACAAATGTTACTCCCTCGCCTGGCCTCCCCAGGCTCCCGGAAGTGTCCGCTCACCCAGAAAACAGCCAGCGCAGGATAACACCGTCCTGCTTGGGCTGGTGATTACACAGAGCTTGCTATGAAAACCTCCTCTCAAAATAGCAATTTCTAATCTCCCCTGAGGCTGTTCATCAGGTTTCTAATCCAGCAAAGCTGTCTGTACTGTAACATGCTGCAATTCCCAGGCCTTTATTAGAAACCCCTCTCTGTTACAGCGTTTACCGGGTCAGGGGACTGATGGCAATACTTGCCTGGGCAGAAATAGCTGCAAATATTTTCTGAGACAGATCTGAGACAGTGATTGATCCCATGACCTGGCTGCTCCTTACCCGTGAGCACTGGGAGCAGTGGGATGGGCAGGCAGTGTGAGCTCAGGCTGGTGGGCAGCGCTTTCCACGCTCACATGCTTGTCACCCCACCTGCCACGTCCTGCTCTCCAAAGCCATTTCGAGCAGCCCTACCACCAGTCCTGGCTTTGCAGGAACTGATAGGAAGGTTTAGCGGCACCATGCACTGAGACCATGGTGGTGAGCGGCTGCGTGCTGCACCAAGACACCTCCCGAACACAAAACCCAGGAGGAGGAAAAGAAATGTTTAATAAAACTTGGGAAATGAATTGGCATGTGTGAGAGCTCTGAATAACGGAGCACTGCTGATGTCACTGGGATGTGCACAACCGTGTGTCTCCCCAGGAAAAGCCCCCCCCGCTGCCGCCCAGCTTCCTCTCCCCTCACCATCCCAAGCACAGCCCATCTGCAGTGCACGTTCATCGGTAAGATGATAAATACAGCATGTTTTGTTTCTTTACTTAGCGTGTTCCTCCTGAGAGGCTCCAAGGTCTTGAACCTGGGGTTCTACTGAGCTTGCTGTTTATCCGCCGGGGCCTGTGTGCGTCTCGGGGGTCAGCTTTGGTGGCAGTGGCTTCCTTCCTGGCAGGACAAACTCCTGAGGACCGAGGGCTCTCGAGCAGCCCTGTCAACAAAAATTGCAGCAGCCTCTGTGCCCCATCAGCCCTCAGCCAGTGCCCGGCTGTGCCCACATCTGCCCAATCGGGACCGGAGCTGCTGGCCTCCCCCAGCGATCGGCTTTCACGTTGCACAGTTGACGTTTGTGTGTATATTTTAGCCCCTCATTTTGCTGTGAGGCCCAGAGCTCCTGGTGTTTCCCTGTTTTCCCCTTTCCATCTGGCTGGCTCTGTGCTCAATCTCCTAATGGCGACCTGTGCCCTGCCCTGTCTTGAAGACTGTCTAGCTCCATACTGCACATCAGAGTGGTGGAATGGAAAAAAAATGTTATGTGAAGGTTAATTCAGGGCCCTGAGGGGCGGGTGTGGGGCTGGCCTTGCCCCACATCATGGATCCTGCTGGCTGGAGCCCTGTGTAGGAGAGTCCTAATCTCACTCAGCCACCCACCCCTGTCCTGAGAAGACCCCATGGGGGTGCAGGGTCAGCATGTTCCCAATGCTGGATGCTGCCGACACAGGGCAGTGACTCATTTTGCCGCTTGGGGCTCTGGGTGTGGATATTTCACTGTTTTCTTGCCTTGGCAGCAGCAGCAGCTTCGCCTGATCTAGGGCTTCTGCTCCCTGCCCAGCATGGCACAGGGTGGCCAGTGGTCATGGTCCTTGGCTGCCGTGCAGCATCTGATTACATCAGGCCACAAGCCTGCAGCAAAACTACCTCTCATCTCTTGGTTTCCTAGAAATCCAGCAGCCAGCTTGGCAAGCAGAATCTCGGTCCACAGGGCTGGTTAAATCAACACGGCAGCGATCATTGCACAGAGGTTTGCATGACGAAGCATTTGCAGCTGTGCCGGGGGGGGGGTTTGTTTTTTAGGCTTTGCTTTTCCCATTTGAACTATAGAGGCAAAGCTGCCCTTTGGAATGGCACAGCGGGACACAGCCTGTGTGCATAAGTGGGTGTTTGAGCTGTGTCCAGGCGCTGGAGCCCGCCCTGCCTGCATCCAGCAGTGCCTGGGCACGGTTCCTCCGCTGCCAGCCCTGGCACGGGGCAGGCTGCCGGGCAGCCTGGAGTGACAGGCGCAGGCGTTGGGAGCTCCTGTGGGAAACCAGCCCCAGCTCCTGGCGGGAAACCAGCCACTGGATGCTGCGCTGGGGCAGTTAGATGCTCAGGCTAGTGGCATTGAAAGAAGAATTATTTCAGTGCAATGAACATAACCTGAGATGCAGCTACAGCAACAGGACATGAGCAGTGTGCCAGCCATCCTTCTGGGGGGTGGGAGCCCCTGGAGCCCTTCTCCAGCCCTGACCATGCAAAAATGCCACCCCTTCCAGTGCTGTCCTTTGCATCTCTTAGCTTTTCTTTTATCTTTGTCTTCTTTTCCTCTCTTCTCTCTTTTTCCATTTTTTTGCCTTTTTACATTTTTTACCCTTTTTTCCCTTTCCTCTCCTTGGCTCTTTCTCCCTTTGTGCTGAGCCATAATCAGACAAAGCCTGTCAGCCAGGAGCAGTTACTGGCTTTGTGAGCCCCTGATACCGTGGCCTGACTTTGCTGGCTGGGACATGACCCCTTCCCAGGGGAAGGAGCAGCACTGGTGCCTGTGTCTGCCTGGGAGGGAGCCTGGCTGGTTCTAGGTGCAACATCCGAGCCCTCTGACAATACAAGCTGTTGTTCTGGTGCCCGTTAGTGAGCATTAACACGCTGTGGTTTTGCCACTCAAAAATCCCAAGACTTGTAACAAGAGCTGGGGCTTTACCCAACACTGTTGGTGTGAAACTTCATGGAAACTTCTCTGGTTTCTGTGCGTGTCAGCTCTGAAAGCCAAGCTTATCTCCTCTGAGACATGCAGTAGGTCCCTAATTTTAATTATGTACAAGAGGTGAGGGCAGCATCTGGGT
Organism: Eurystomus gularis; assembly: GCA_013400335.1. Classification (NCBI taxonomy): domain Eukaryota; kingdom Metazoa; phylum Chordata; class Aves; order Coraciiformes; family Coraciidae; genus Eurystomus; species Eurystomus gularis. Next base: position 15,515 of record VZZY01017413.1, read on the forward strand.
GTGAGTGTCTCCAGCCCTCACACCAAGGGTGGGTGAAATCTGCACCTGAGCTGGCCCAGCTGGGCTTCCGCAGCCAGCAGCAATAGCGGTAGAGCTGGTGGTTACCCCTTTTCCCCATTTTTCTCTCTTTTTCCCATTTTCACATGAAGTGAAGCTGCACAAATGCTTGGTCCCCTGAGACACTGGACCAAGAAGTGGAGGTAGATGCCATCCTCTCGAGGAAATCTCCCTGCGGTCAGCACCACCTGGCTCCAGTGCTGCCTAAAACACGGCTGAAAATGTCTGTTCCTGGACTTACTGCAGCCCTGCTGGGGTGCGGGGTGCTGGGCAGGGACCTGTCTGTATGTGGACAGGTTATGGGACAGATCCTGAAGCCACCTGATGGGCAGGGATACAGGTCTGAGGACCATCCCCACTACTCCCTGTTGCTCAGCACCCTGCCACCAGCTCTGCACAACCCCAAAGTCTCCTTGGTACAAGCTCTGAATGGTATCTGGTTCAGCTTTGCCATGCTCCCCAAGGCCTCATTTAGTTTAATTTTAATGGAAGGTGAAAGCATGGCAGGGGCACGGAGGCGGCCCGTGCTGAGTGAAGCTCAGGCTGGCGCCAATTCCTCGACAGAGTGAGCAGCCCTGCCGCTGCAAGCAGGGCGCTTCCGAGCCCTCACCCTTGGAAAAAACACATACACCCTGAAAAAAATCAGGCCAAGCTGTAACAACGTGTAACTTGTTTTGTTATAGTCTAACCACTGCGATACATGGCAGGCGCTCTGCTGAACTGGATGTTTAACCTACCATTCTGGGCCTTTTAAAAAAATTATTTTAAGACAGGCACACTGCAAATTTCCATCTGTGCTTTTATGGGAAGGTCACAGACAGTAAAGATGTTTTTCTTGCCTCTCTATATCTCCATGCAAGAGGCTGGGAGCCGGGGTGGGGGGGGGGGAGGTGGGGGGTCCATATCTAAGCACCTCTGCCCCAGGGGGTGGAACAACCCACATGTGGGTCTAGGAAGCATCCTGCCACCGGGCACGTCTGATAGCCAGGAGCCAAGACTCTTCATTTCAGCTCTGAGTAGAAACGTCACTTATGGACTGATTAATTCTTCCTCGAGCATCTGTCGCCTCCTCACAGGGGCAGCCAGAGCCTCTCTGCCCCCACGCTGGGAGGGCCCTGTGCCGGGCGCAGCGGTGCTGAGCTGGGTGATTTCCTTTCTGGAAAGGTTTCAGGTGCCTCCCGGAGCGCAAGAGGGTTTTGCTGACCCCGCAGCCTGTAATCTTATTCCTGGACTTGAGACACCTCCTGAAGCCGCTCTTGGCCCCGTTCCCCGCTCCTCTGTCCCCAGGACAGGCTGTAATCGTCTCTTGGCAGGACAGCCCTGACCTGAGCGCTCCGGCTCCCAGCAGATTTCCCCAGCCTCTCCGAGTGTTTGCAAAAATACCCAATGATTTATTCTCGACAGCTCAGCTGGGCGGAGAAAAAAACATGTTGCTCTTTACATCTATTCGTAATTTTGCTTTTTTTTCCCCTAGAACAGAGGTTGCCAATAATAATACAGCAAGAACAGCTCCTGGCCCCATAACCGTCAGTTTTCTACCCTTTTTTTGTGGCAAGTGCCAGCCTGGTTTCTTGCCAGCTCAATGTCTGCTGACAAAGTATCTGTCAGCAATGCAGCTGGTGATCACTGTGAGCAAGCCGTGCTCCCTCAGCTGGGGACGGTGGGTAGACCTTTGCTGCCATTTGCAGCCACCAGAAGGTGACAGCTGCCCCCTCCCCCCCCCCCCCCAAAAANCCGCAAAATAGCTGGTTATGGAAACACAGCTGGATAAAATACAAAACCAACACAGACAGATAGGGCTAATAGTCCAGGGGTTCAGGATGGGGATCTTTTGGGAATACCTTTATTCTGGAAATAAGAAGATGGTTCCCAGCCTTTCAGATCCCGCAGGATGAGTGTGTTGGTGACGGGGGCAACAACTGCACCCCTGCAAGACTGGACTTGGGAAAACCAGGGATGATTTCAAAAAGCACGGTGGGCAGAGGAGGAGCTGACTCAGCCCTGGAGAGGTGTGGTTGGTTTCTGTTAACTGGTTTCCTTGTTTGCAGTGGGTGCAGGGCTGGTGAGGGAGCCAAGCTCTGTCCCAACGATCCCCACCCTGCAGCTGATGCCACCCAGCATCTCTGCAGACCCAGTGTGGATAAGCAAGCTGTTTGTCCTATGGAGAGTGGGCAGAAATACATCAGCATCTTAAAATGTGACCCTCCAGGTTATTCACTATGTAAATATAAGCTCTTGAATAATAAAAGCTGTAAAAGTTGGCTAACGCCTTCCTTGTGTCTCTTCCTGCCTCCTTGCAGAGATCTGCAAGGTCTGTAGCCATAAAGCACAACAAAAAATGAGTGTATTCAGCTGAGGGCCTGGGAATGGTGAAGACCAAGAGACAGCTCAGGGCTGGCGGAGTTGGAGCAGGATGGAGAAAGCAGGACTATCACCCAAGGTGAGGCTGGCATTGCCCAAATTGGACAGGGAAGGGCTAGCACCCAGCCACACTCTCACTAGCTGGGATGCCTGCAGGACCTGGACACAATATCTCTGTCTCTGGGCAAAGAAAAGCTACTTCCCTTTGACCATTGAAGCTTGGGAGTCCTGTTCTCAACTAGCCACTTTCCCTGCAGCCCTGATTCCTGCTGCCCTACCCAGGAATGGCGCAGAGCTTGACCCACATTTCCATGCTGCCCAGGGTTCCAGGTAATGGCAGTGGCTGTGGGAGAGGCGAGTGGGCTGACCCCAGGGTCCCTGTGCTGGGATCGCTGAGCCTTCCTCCCGCTGCAAGCCCTGGGCTCCCTCCTTGCTGCCTTCCCGCCATGGTACTGGCCCACAAACCCAGCTGCAAATCCAAGCTGTCCAACAGCTAAATACTGGGAAACTGGGTGGGTGCCAAGGACTTTGATCCCCAGCCATAAAAACCTCCTCCACAAGCTGACTTCTCTTGTGAAATAACCTCCTGGGGGGCTAAGCTGATGCCTGCTGCCCCTGCGGACTTTGCAGCCCCAGAAAAGGGAGTTTGGCTGGTAAGCAATGGGATCACCTGCAGCCTTGTACCGTAGAGGTGCAGTGCCGGTGCCGGACAGATGTGTGTACATGCATTACCTTGGACTGCTCCCGAGTGCTGCTGTGCTCGCTCCTCCCCAGTACATCTGCACATACCAGCTGCAACAAGGCCAGATAAAGACCTTCCCAGCTGGGCAATGCTAAGCAGAGGGCATGTGCCCAGCGCAGCGCTGAGCTGCTCCTTCCAGAGATGCCTGGTGGGACAGGACAGGCAGGGCTGCCCACCCTGGGGCTGGTACCACCAGAGCCTGGCTGCTGCAGGGCTGTGGGCACAGCATCACAGGGCGAGGGGCCGGAGCTGCTGCACCAACAGCGGAGTTATCAGAAGTGGATGCTAGTGTCTACCTTAAAAAAGTGTTTTTAAATTTTTATTTTTTTATTTTTTTTTAATTTTCAGGGGGTGCTCAGCAGCTGCAACCCACCCTGGCTTGGTGGTGAGGTGTGAGCCTTGTGCTGTACTGGACATGCAATATCAGGTATGAAAGGGCCACAGGTGCCCTCTGCTAAAGAGCTCAATGAGCCACTGATGAACAATCTCTTTTCCCCATTTTGTTTATATTTTAACTCCAGGACCATCCAGCGTGCTGGTGGAGTGGGGCCTTTTATGTTATTTAGAAGCAAACATGGGACATGGATCTTTTTGTGAATACCAGATTGCAGCTTGATCAAATCAAGGCAAAGTGGGGTCTGCACAAACATGGATGTGTAGAAAGACAGCAGTAGAGCATCTAGGGCTTCTCATACCAAGAAGCCTGCTAATGAGACAAATACAAACCCTGTCCCACAGTCCAACACGCTGACAGATCCTCAGAGACGATGATGGTCCCCCTGAGCTGCTGCTGCCCACCTCCCGGTTTCCAGGCAGACACAGAAAGTGAAGGGCCAAGGCTCTTGTGGTCACAGCCAGCCACGCCATGAGCTGCTTTTATTTCGCTTTTCTGTGGTTAAATCCAGACCTTCCCCGTTCTTGCTTATCACTTTTTTTTTTTAGCATTTCTGCTCCTTTATTTATAACTGCAGCCTTGTCTCTCACACCCACAGACACACGTGTCAGCGAGACGCCTCTGCACCGGGGGCTGAGTGTCCTGGGGCTGCACCTCAATCAGCCACTGTATCCCCGATCGTCCTCCGGGTCTGAGGAGTTTAGGGCATCAGTGCCATAAAGCCTTTTACATCAATCCAGTGTCACCAAGCCGTGGCTCCCCAAGCACAGCATTAACTTGGAGTGTTTTTCCGCTCTGCCAAGTAATGTGAGTGACTTAGAGCGCTCCCTCCCCGTCTCCCCACAGCTGGGCTCCAGTGTACGCACCCTTGGTCACACCTGGATTTTATGATTTTGCAGCCCAGAGCGCTTTGCCCGCCGCACCCAGCTGGGTCTCTTTGTGTTTCGGGAGCATCCAGCCGCTGCAGCTCAGTGCTGGCTGGGACCGAGCAAAGCTCAGTGGAACTCACCAGAGCTGGAGCTGCTGCTGCTGTCCCCATGGTGCAGCAATGGCTCAGCAGCGTGGGAGAGTTTCCTTTTTTTTATTAGCAAGCATGCTGAAATTTTCTGTACCCCCCACGAGGTTCCCATGCATCAGGGTGAAATCAGGGTTTGGCTCCATGACAGCCTCTGCGCAGTGCCTGGGAGAGAGACGGGCTGTTTCTGGTCCTGGCGAAGGGGTGAAGGCAGCACCACCAGCACAGCTTCGCCCTCCTTCCACATCAACCTGGGCCATAGCACCCACCAGCTCCACAGAGCTGGGCAGAGACATGGCACTTGACCCTTTCTCCAAAGAAAATAGTTTATTGTTAACAACAAAAAGAATCCCAGCCCTAAACATGTTTGTTAAGGAGAAACAAAGATTAGAAATACTGTAAGTGATGGAGACAAAGCACCAAAAATAGCATCTGAAGTTTCCTCCATGTGCTCTCCCTGCAGGCAGCCTGCACTATATTTGTCTTCACTTGCCATTTCTGCTGCAATCAATTTGCAATTGCCGTTGGCGAGGAACCCATCTATTAAAAGCTTGACTGAGATCTGTGGTGAAGATGTCTGTAATAAAAAAAATCTGGCCGTTCATTAAAAAAAAGTAAATAGTGTCCTTCTCTGCAGATCTTCCCAGCCCAAACAAAATCCAATAAAATCATTGCTGGCCGCATTGTCCAGACTCAGGAGCAGCCGTGGAAACCTAGCGTGGGTTTCCTTCCACGTGGGGAGGGATTTGCTCTGCAGCCACTCAGAGACTTGCAGGCACTTGGCATTTGCTGCATGTTGGTGCCTTATCTCCATGATTTGCTGCAGGCCACCCTGATGAGGAGGATTCCTCCTGGGTCAATTGCTTTTATCATAAAAACAAATGTTTTCTATCATCCCTTTCATCCCAGGATGAAAGTGCAGATAGAAATCATGCAACTCCCCGCGCTGCCTTGGTGGGCCACACTGCCGGGCGCTCGCTCTCCTCCTGAAGAAATGGAGTAGGAGGGAAGGGAAGGCAAATGGGAGTCTGGAACAGTCTCTGCCTTTGCCTAAAAAATAACCCCATGGAGCTGGTAAAAAATAACCCTGTGGGGCTCTCCAGAGGCTCATGGCTCTGCCCTGGCTTTCTGCCCCAAAGCATCACAGCCAGTGCTGCCACCCAACTGGTTTCTGCCAGACCCAGGCACCAGCTGGGTACCCGTCTGACCCCTCCGCTTGAGGAAGGGATGCTGAGGGAGGCAGGAGGGTGATGGGGCTGTTCTGAGGCAGCCTGTGTAGCCAAGGAAAACAGCGGCTGTGGGGGGATACAATTGCTGCCTATAAATAGCACCGGGAAGCAAGCATTAGGGAGGGAAAAAAGCTATTTAAGCTAAAGGACAATGTTGGCACAAAAGCAAATAGATATAATTAGCCATTAATAAATGGAGGCTAAAGATTAGAGAAAGTATCTAATATCAGAAAAGTGAGAGCTCGGAAGGTTTTTCCAGGGGGAAGGGTAGGGGAGAACTTGCCTAGCATTCAAAACAGACAGTGGCTATTTTTTAAAAGCCATTAAATTATGAGCTGTCAAATGCAGCCTGCTGTGACTGCAGATGAACCTTTTTTTTCTGTCTAAAAGGAAAGATTTGGCATCTCTGTGACATCAAGATGTGCAGAGGGGAATGGGAAGCTCTCCCATGAACAGCCCTGAAGGTACAACCCTGATCCCCAATGCCTTCTCCTCCCTTGGACAGCTAGATCCATCCCAGCCCTTCCTGGAGCCCTCTGTGCCTGCTCTGCCCTTCACAACCCTGTGAGGGACCAAACCTGTCTGGAGCAATGCTTTAATCCCAAAAGCTTCCCAGCAATGCTGGAGGAGGGAGTAGGTACTGGCCCCTTGGCACAGGCATGGCCCAGCCTGGGGACATGGGCTTGGGAGGTTTTGTCTCACCATGGTTAAGTCATTGTTCTGGCAGTGGCAGCTCCTGCCAGCCCATCCTGCAGCAGCCAGCGAAGGGCTGTGGCAGTGGCCCCTTCCTGCACAGCCAGCCCAGGACCCCGCATGGTCAGCAAGGCATGATGCTCCTGCAACCTCCCTATCCCCAGGAGATATCAAGGAACCCACCCTGGAGTCATGCATAGAAAAAAACCCCACAGAGTTGCAATCCTCTGGGTCAGCAGTGCAGGAGGTGCCCCAGTGGAGGGAGAAGAGGGGTCTGGGAGAGGTGATTTTCTTTCCGTTTTTATGACAGCAAACCTGGACAAACAAGTACATGAGGGATGAGGGACAGTGAGTGCTGAGGTCACTCACCTTGATCCTCTTCACCTTTAAACAGCAACTAGTGGGAGCAAAGTCGGTGCTGGCATTGCAGCAGCCCCGAGACTGCAAAACTCCTGCTCCCACCCTGGGCAGCAGATGACCAGGTGCCCATCGTGTCTGTACGCACTCTCCTGTGTGCCCTGTGGCAGAGCTGTCAAGGCAGGTGGCACAGCCCTATCCTGGACACAGGGATTGGTGCCTGTAGGACACCCACCTCGTGCCTGTGTCAGCTTCCGCCCTGGCCCTGGCTCCAGGAGCCCGGACTCTGCACCAAAACCTTGAGAAAGACCAGAATGGAAACCCACGAAATGCCCCCATGGGAACTCCACCACCCCTGGCCTTTGTAGAGGACCCATAGCTGAGCTGGCTGGGGATTGCTGTGAGCAGCCCCAGCAGTGCTTTGCCTGGACAAGCCCCAGGACAGCTCTGCTCACCTGTGATAAGAGCAAGAGCCCAGTGCAAGGGAGCAGAAGGAGCCCCGTTATCTGCTCCAGTCACTGCAGGCTGCTGTCATGGCTCGGGCTTGTAACCAGCGGAACGGCGGGATTAATTTTCCCTTGAAGCTTTCACAAAGAGCCCAGTGCCTTTCTGGAAGATGTGTTTTAGCTGAGAAGACGTTATTGGCTTCAATGCAAATAGTGCTGTCCGTGCTGTATGAGCAGGTGGGGTAGATAAAGCAGTGACCTCTCTGGCCTTGAAACCCTTTGACTTCACCAACTCCTGCAGCAGCACCCTGCACCGTGCAGCCACATGGCCCGTCCGTCCCATCCCATGCCACATGGAGCAGCTCCAGCGTGTGCCTGGGCTGGGGACAAGGCTGGAGGGCTGCTCCTGCCTTGGGGCCCAGCTGTGTCCAGGGGCTGGATCTGGGTACCGGCAGCAGCAAGCGCCTGTGTGTCTGTATGGGTATGGTGGTGGCAGGGAGACGGTCCCTTGCTGGTTGCTATTTCCAGCAGATGAAGTCACTGGGCTTCAGCGCCTGAGCTCAGCAGAGGGTGAGTCAGTCTGGCCTTGCTGAGGCACCCTGCGCAGCCCCCGCGGCGCAGCAGCCCCCGTGCCCTGTGCTAACACGGCAGTGCTGTGATGCCCATCGCCTCAGCCCTGCAGTGCACAAGGGTCAGGTTCAGTAGGGTTGAGGCCCCCAGTCCCACTATGGTTTCACTGCAGGATGCCTCTCAGACTCAGGTCTCCTGCCATGGTCCCACCACCAGCTCCAGGCAGCACTGAGGAGATGCTTTTCAGAGCCACCTCGACATTTGTCCCAAACGGCTGCATTTTCCTTCAGCAGAAATGTCCTTCCCAGACCCATGGGGTGCCCCAGCCTATGATCACAACATACTTTTAATTTAAAAATCCTTATGCCCATTTTCTACTCACTTTTGGCTGCTAATGGCCATGCCGTGGCTGTTGGCCTCAGTGCAGTGTGGCAGCTCACCAGCTACTGCTGCCTCCCAACAAAGGGGTCCAGCGTCGCTCACGCACACCGAGGTCAGCCACGACCCTGCGTGGCCACAAACACAGGGAAGGGACTGAGCTGCCACAGTGGCTTTCATATCAGCACTGGGCAGGGCTGATCCCACTGGGAATCTCTCCTTTCCAATCCACCCACCAAGCTCCTTCTGCTTTTTCAGAGGTGTTTTCCGCTGTAGGGGTTAGGCCTGAGAACCAAACCCAGCAGCTGGCTGCTGGTGCTGGATCCGTGAGCTAAAGCAGCGTGTGGGATGGGCGGGTGGACACTGGTGGCTCCAAGGCAGGGCAGGAGGGTGTGATCCCACCCCGTTGTGCCCCCCAGCACCACAGCCTGGTCACAGCCTTGCACAGCAGTGGGCATCCTGGTCCCTGTGGGTGGCAGGGACGGGGACACCCGTGTCTGAGCCCATGGGGTTGGATGTCGCTGCTGTGGAGGTGGGTATCCTGGAGCAGAGAGGCCGTGCTCCCCAAACTCCGATCACAGCCTCGGCTCCAACCCCTTCCCTGCAATCACAGCACAGGATGGTTAAATCCTTCACCGTGGCTGTGAAAGCAAATGCGCTTTCTGAAGAAAGAGAGGAAGCAAGAAATCCCCGGCCACGCCGTGCGGTGTAGCCCATTGCCGGCCGGGGCAGGCAGCTGCCCGCCTCCTTCCTGTGCAGTCCCATTTAGTTTGTTTGCTTCTCCAAACCAAACAGTGTTGAAACTTAGAGGGGTGTTTGGTAAATCCCCTCCCTTGCTTATAAAAGCTGCTTCCTGGCGCAAAGTTTCCGGCATCCTGTTCCTTCCAAACACCGCTGCTGAGGGGTAGCGGGGGGATCCCAGCTATACATGATACAACCCAGCAGCTGAGCACTGAGTTTGACTGCCAGCTGCTCCCACCAGCTGCAGGGTGGCCATGGCCATGCCTGCAGCTCTGCCACTGGCTGAGGGGACTGTTGCAGCCCATGCTGGGGTCACCTGTGCCCAGCGGGGGCTGTGAGAGCCCTCAGCACCCACCAATGCTGTGCCTGCCTGGCCATGTGTGCAAGTGTGGAGCCAGCGGCACCGACCCTCCAGCACCCATTGTCTCCAGTGTGCCTGGCCTCTCCCTTCGAAGGGCTTGGCTGTGACTTGGCTGCATTCAGCACTTGAACCCTTCACTGCTTTTGCTCAACCCCTGGTCATGGTACTGGCACCCACCACTCCCATGCAGGATTTGGGCAGTGGAGACCAGCCCTCAACGTGCCAGCATGGGCACTGTTCAACCAAGACATTGCTGCTTTTGAACCAAAACCCCACACTTCTCTGCAAGCTCATCCATACACACCCACAAGTCCTGCAGCTTCCCTAAACTATTTCTATAGCTCTAAAGACAACCTATACCTTGCTGTTCTTAAAGCCTCAGTGCCAGCAGTACAAACTGCGTCAAGGTAGAGCAGATCTCCAGGGAGCTGCACCGCATGGCCATGCTGGGCACAGCGTTGCTGCTGCAGGTCTCCTGCAGGACCGTAGACTCTTCCAGGGGGAACCAGGCAGATAAAGAGAGCTCTTGCTGGTATTATTTCTGCTGTTAATTCTGCTTTTCCTGCTATGTGAGGGACACAAACCCTTAGCATGGTCTCTTGGTTTCAACAAGACAGCCTTTGGTGCAGACCCATGTGTCAGGGCAGCAGGGACACAGCTGCAGCTCAGCCCAGGGGGATGCCCAGCAGGAGCCCTGCCATGACCTGAGTAGTGGATTTTTGTCTTCTGCCAGTAACTTTGCAGCCAGTTGAGCAGTGGTTGAACAGAAGCTGCATCAAAGCTCAGACCATAGACATCAGACCAAAGTCCAGGGAAACAAATGGATGTAAATGCCCCCTTGCCTGGGCAGGGAAGTGGGTGCTCATTGTGGCTTCTCACCCTGAGGTCTCTGGAGCCAAGTCAGGTTGGAAAAACATAGAAACAGAGCTCATCAGCTCCAGCTGAGGGTTGGTAGGTCTGTATTGGAGCCAACACACAGCACATGCTACCCCATGGCAAATTGGGAAAGGCACAGCCCCATGACAGAGGCACAGAGAGGCACTAAGCGTTGAGAAATCTCTGCAAAAAAACTGCTAGGAACTGGCCAGGAAGGACCTGGAGAGCAAAATGCATCCCTTCAGGTATTTGGTCCCCATCTGTGAGGTTCCCAAGGACACCTGTGCAAGGTGGAGGCACTGGTGCAGGCAGCTGCCTTGGGGCAGGGATGTGCCACCACTGTAATGTACCCTACAGAGTCCCCAAACCTTTGAGGTTGGGAGTGCCCCAAGAGGTAACCCTGGGCACTTCTCACCTCCTCTACCTTAGCTCCTCTGCCTGTGGATTTGGCGGCCATCTCAAGGATCTGGTAGCTGCAACCCCCATGCCAGGCTCCAGTGAGGAGTCCTGTCACACCCAGCAGCCCTTCCTCCCTCCATCCCCATCCTACCAACCATCACAGGCTCCTCCAGATTGTCTGTGTCCATCTGTCTCTGCTTCTGGTACCAATGGCATCTCAACAGTGGCTGGTCCAGGGGCCAAACACCTTCCTTGTGCCCACTGTTCAGGCTCAAGAGAGTACGACAGACAAATCCTGGAGCAGTACCTGGTAAAGGGATGTTCTGTGTGGTTTTTAATTCACAGTAAGTAAATTAGAGTAAATTTAGCACAGAGGGAAAGTGAGGCAAACTGTGCTGAACACTGCATGTGCTTCCCTGCTCCTCCCCACCGAGACCCTCACCCTTACAGCCAAGAGTGGCTTGGGCTCTGGGGAGGAGTCATGGCCTGGCCCCTGTCTTGAAAAGAGCTGGAGGGAGAGGCAGAATTTTCTTATAGACCTTGCAACACAGTTTGACTACCCACAGTTTATGGCCCCACATGAGATGGGTACCACTATCTTCTACCACATGATGCTGAAACAGAGCAATTAATTGTATGAGCTCCTGCTTCCAAGAGAGTGGGCTGTAGCAATTCAAACCAGTGGGGAACAGGCAAAATTAAACTGAACAGTATTTTGGGCTTTTTCTCTTGGTAAATATGGAAACAAGAGTTGCAGCTATTTAGCTTGTAAACCATTCAATCAGTGCTGTTTCCCACACAAGCAATACTATGGTCCTTGAGGGGCCAGGCTGAATTCAAGCCAGAAAAGGCAGAGGTGAAGAGCCAAGTGTCCTGCGAGCCCGTCTTTGTGCATTTGTATGGAAACAAGTGGTCATGGCTGCCAGCCCCACCGCACGTCACCGCCTTCTTGAGGTGTTTTGTGCTCATGGTGTTTGCTGCTACAGTGCCAGATCTCAGGAAATTATGAATTTACTGGTCACCTAGTACCTCAGCCCTTCAGCAAAACGACTCAGGTATGGATCAACACGAAGTAAGAGAGAGCTGGTGTTACTCTAGTCAAGGCCACTTCAGCTACTTCAGCCCCTGGTTAAAATCCTAGTTTTTCTCTCTAAGCACATTTACTTGAAAAGTGTCAAAGACAAAGAATGTAAAAATGTGCTTACAAATAGCACAGCAGTTCCCAGGAGTGAGGTTTTGTAGGAAGGCTGCAGAATTCCTGCTATCCCTCAGGCTGCGCAGGAGCTGCTTTGGGTATTCCTTTAACACACCACACTTGCTGGAGAGCTAAGCGACAAAAAGGGCAGGAAAGGTTTCAGCAAAGCCTCCTTACCCCTCTTTCTTGACTCAGGTAGTGGAGAGTGCCAGTCGCCCAGCAAAGGGCCAGGTTTTGTAAAAACAAGGGCTACACCACATGGCCCTGCCCTCTGGGCACCCACCTCGTGCGCCCATCAATACAACTCACCATCCTCCCTGTGTCACGCTGTCCTTGTGGTTCTGCTGATTGGGAGAAAGGCTGAAGTTAAAAAAAAAAAAATCAAATATGCAAAAGTACTGATCTGGGAAGGAGCAGGTGGGAATTCAGAACAGAAATTTGCTGCAGGGTCTGGCTGCCTGAGCACCAATGGTGCTCAGTGCCCTACAGAGGCTCTCGGTGCAAACCCCAGCCCAGCTGCTGACTCAGCACAGGGCCTTGGCCAAACCGCTGTGCCCCGGGCCAGAGCCAGCGTCTCCCAGCCTGGGAGGTACCGACAAGAGCAGAAAGCACAAGCAGGCCAGCCTGGATTCAGGTCAAGTGGTGAACAGAGGCTGGAAGAGCTTCACCCTTGCTTAGAGCAAAACTAAAAAGGTTACGCTCAGCCCTTCCTAGAAGCCAGGAAATTGCTCTTTCTTCTGTGTCTGATATTATGGTGGGAAATTGTAATGGAATGGGCAGTGAAAGGCAGTGCTTGGAAGAGGAGCAGTCCTGTCTGCACTGTGCACAGCAGCGGTCTTTCGTGGACTGCAGTGAGTGCTGCCAAGAAGCTGGAGCAGAAAGGGAAAGCAGACAGTTATCTCTGCAGCCTGCTGCTGTGAAAGGAAACCCTTATAGCAAACTGTAACAAGGACTCTTGCTGAAACAAGAGTCCTTGCCACACCTCTGTTGCTTTTTTTGTAACCAAAACCTCCTTGATTTCATAATAATCTTCATTTTAATCTAGTACAAAAAAAATCTCAGCCTTATGGATGTCAATAAACTGCCTATTCCAGCTCTAGAAGCTGTGAACTTGACAACTCAAAAACATGCTGAAGCAGAAGTCAGGTAGAAGGGATCAATATCAATTTATCAGAAACAGGTCAGTCCAGAAGTAAGAGGTTTCAGTAAGACAAGAAATGCAGCTTGAGGAAAGTACCATCATATCCCGTTTCAGGAATCAAACACATGTTATTTCAAAGTTATGTGCTGCAAAATGTTGCAAAACAAAATTCCCCTATTATTCTTTCGGACTACTTTGAACTTCCTATGATTTAACAAAGATGTAATCATATCCGCAAAGATCCCAGGGTCCTTATGAGCATCTTAAAAAGTAGGAATGAATCATTTCCTTGGACAACAATCAACTCTGCAATGCCATGATCTTGGAAACGACAGCTGAAGAGTCAAAGGCAAGCACTCAAAAGAAAATAAAAGCATTTAATGCAAAACATTTTACCAAAAGTTTTTACAGCGATTTCATATAAATTGAGTCTTCTCTCAAAACATGAATCCACCAATATCAATGTATTGTTACAAAGCTGGTTACAAAACTATCTCCTCAGCCACATAGAGAGGTAGGGAAGGTATTTCTGACATCTGAAAACACCCAAGATGAACTGAAAATTAATGTTCAGGATCTAGCCTGCTATGCCTAAGTGATGGTAACACATATGCAGTTTTGGATTAAAACTTCACAGGCTGATAGATCTTCATCCCATAAGGCCTTTATTAAGCTTCCTAATAATTTGTGGGTATGCAACAGAAATATCTGAGGTGCCTGTCAGCTACATAATGTGGTTTTCCTTAACGATGGGAGGACTGATGTCATGGCAGACTACAGTGTGTGTTCTCCTGCAAGGAGCAGGCGTTAGGGATGGTTGAAAAGGAAAAAAAAAAAAAAGAAAGTTTCTTATTCCTGCTCAGTTCCTCCAGGCTGTAGCTTCTGGGACCCGAGGACAGGAACCGGGCATCCTGGCCCCTCTGGCTACCCAGTGGCTCAGGGAAGGCCAGCCAAGGAACAGGAGGTGCAGCTACCCCAGGCTCCTCATCTAGAGTTGCTACTTCCCAGGCTGTCAGAGACAAATAGGTACAGAGAGAGCTCATTTTGGAGTGAGGAGGCCCTATGTAGACTGACAGCTGTCAGTCCAGCCAGGATCCTGGCAGTTCTGCAAAGAGCAAGAGACAGAATTGGTCCTTGTTGAGAACTAGCAAAAGGCAGCTGGCGGGGAAGGGCAGGACAGGCTGGAGCCCTTTCCTCCCCTCTGCAAAGCACTACAGCAGCACAGGCACTTCCCCAGCACGTTAATTCATTCCCTCATTTGGCAGACTTGGCTCGTCTGGAAGTGATTACCTGTAAAAGGAGCTCTTTCACCAATGTAGCCGTTCACTGAAGTAGCGTCCTGCAAGGCTGGGCTCTGCCTGGTCTGCCGCCAGCCAAGCAGAGAAAGGCTCCAGCTAATCCCCAGCCGAGCTGGGCTGCCTGCTCCCCACTTAGGGAAACAACAACAAAAAGGCCTTCGAGGAAGATGCAGCAGGGGGAACGCAGCTCTCTAGAAAACAAAGCCACATTAACCAGCCTTAACAAAGCAACAGTTTTCCTCCTCAGTGGACGGGCAGGCTGGTGCCTTCCCTCCCCAGGACAGACTGTCTTTCGGCCTCTTCAGGGACACGTGGGAGGCCATGTTCTCTTTTTTTGCTGTGCTGCTCCAGTGCTAGGCTCCCCGCGCTGCTACCAGGAGCTGAAGTCCCCGAAGCCTGTGCTCTTTTTCTCCTTCTTCGCAGCTGTGCTGGTTGAGGGCCCATCATCCTCCATGCTGCGCTTCCTGGAGCCAAAATGAAAACAACTCTCAGAGACTATTTACTGTTTGGTGGGACCAGGGCAGCTGGATGCCTTTCCTCTCCCAGCAACAGCTATACTGGAGCCAGCCCATGCCTTACCAATTAGAGGGGAGTGCAAGCTCTGCGCCAGCATGGGGACTGCAGCGGGTGGGGAAGGGGGCCCCTGGCATACTCAACAAGTGGGAGAGAGTGTCAGTCTGTGGGGATGGTTTTGGTCAGGCTTTGAACACTTCCAGGAACGTGTTCAAAACCCAAGAAGTTCTCCAAGCCAGAGCTGAAGATTTAACAGCTGTCCTTTTTTAGCATAGTCACGATGAAAATGTGAGCCACAAGTTCTCTCTCCACCTTCTCACCTGCATTTCTGGCAGCAAAGGGATTTATGGGGCATTAGGTGTAAAGCGGTTGGGCAAGTTTTTCAGATCCTTCCCTGCTTCTTGAGCACAGCCTGTGGCAGTCGCTGCTGCTATTCTCAGCCTCTCTTGAGCAAAGTTTGCAGCCCCGTGGAAGCACTGCTCTGCCAGCTCACACGCTGTGGTTTTTTTGTCAGATATTAGTGCCGATAGGGAGAACCCAGAACTCGCCAAAGGGCTGCTACAGCCTGAACTCCCAGTTTCAAGGCAGGCTGCAATGAGTGAAAGACTATGAAAGAAATGTCCTTTCTATCAATTGGCCCTTTCCACAGAGCTGCAAACTCTGCCTGGGTTTCCTCTGTAAGTACAGTGCAGAACGGCAGCAATTTTAATCTGAACATAATATTTTATGGGACAAGCAATACTTTGTACCTGAAACACTGAACTGACACACCAAACTGACCCACATGGGCTAACATATTTTTGTTCTCACAGTTACGCAAATGTCTTTAAGTCACGCAGGCACATACAAGCTGATTAAATAGCCGTCCATATCTGTGTATGCATAAATACACACCTTTGTGCAATAGACAGACAACAGCATTTTTGCAAATGCTTTTGGGGAAGCCTGGAAAAAATCAAGTGGAAGGTATTTATTTTAATCTATCCAAAACTCATGCAAAGCTGCCACGCAGGTGGGATTCTGTACTGTCCTTAGGAAAGCGAGCGATGCTGCCAATCCCAATGGGTGTACGAAGGGTGTCTGGGAGCGGATGCTTTAGGACAAACCTGTACAACCAGCCAGGCACCCTGGAGCTACTCACCATATGGCCTGGGCTCCCACGGCAAGCCTGGGAACCTGCTCCCCTTTCCGGCCATTTCAGTTGTGCTGGTACAACCGTTTGTGCGGCTGAAAAGGGAACCAGATCAGCAGACTGATAGGGGCTTAAGGCAACTACTTTGTGCAGGGGAGAAGCTGCTAAAGGATAGACATTTGTGGGACCACGGCCTTCAGAAATAGTTGCAGAAGAGGAAGAGAAAAAAGATGGTGTAGGAAGTGACACAGTACAGTTCCTCAAGGACTTCTGAATTGTAGAAATGTATTTACAGTTCTCAAGTCAGCACATGCTGTTAAAGACCAACCTGGTCACGCACATGTGCTAAAAGAAAAGCTCAGTTTACTTGCAATTTTGAAAAACAACAGAAGTAGAGGGAACTCTTGACTGTTAGGACAAACCAATCATGTCAGCAATGGCACCAGAAAGGGTCAGTGTCCAGCAGGAAAGACAACTAAAACATCCAAAAAAGATCAGATGGGCAGGGAACTCACGCAGCAGCCATGTTAATATATTTTCCAATCCCCTGCCGATAAGTTTTAGGAGTCTCGACCTCTTTCTTTGGTGGGACCACCTCAGCTTTTGCTTTGGCTGCTTCTTCTTCTAGCTGGACCTTCTCTCTTTCTGCAGCAACCTGTGGGAAGCAAAGAGTGCAATCTGTTGCAAGTGCTAGTCCATACTAAGGAGAAAATGTCTACAATTCTTTAAAGCTCTCTAAAATAGCAATCAGCACTGCTATGGTTACAGGGTAGGCTTCAGGAGACAGACCTCAAGGGCCACTACAAATTGGCTGTCTGCAGCCACTAGAACAAGAGTCCTCTCTTCTCACCTGCAGCTACCCATAGTGACTGTGGATATTTGTAAAGGAAGCCATTGTAAGTGTGATGGACTGGGAGCTGTGCCAGACTCAGTTACAAGACCTCTCTGCTGAAAGAGCGGCAATGACCCTGGCACACAAGACAACACTGAATGGCAGCTGTTTAATTTTAGCTTGCAACCATATGGGCCAGGAGGCTGCCCATGTTCAGAGACAAGGCATTACGTTACAAAGTGCCCCAAAGAAGAGTTTTGGTCTTTCAAGAAAACCAACCAACCAACTGTACTCACCTGGGCATCTGCCTCTTCATATGGATCAACAAAAACGGTTGTTGTCTGAATTCGTATTTCCTCCTGGGAGCAGAAGAGAAGCAAAGCAAATCAATCTGCTGATTAAGTTGTGCCATCTTCCCCAAGTCTGGCTTTCAGAGAAGCATCAGCAGGGTGAACTGCACTGCCATGCAAGGCCATACGTGTTCACTCCCTCCTGCACAGCCCCCGGTGCTTCACACGTACCTTGGGACGGTCCGTTTTTGGGTCACTTTCCACATTCTCCATAGCAGTCAGAGTCTCAAAGCCACCAACCACCCTAAAAGGGGAAGGACACGATTCGCAGTTGTCACAACACACACAAAATATTCCTACACTTTTATCTAAAGTTATCTATATCTTTTATCTAAGTTTATCTATAGTTACAGTTAGTTAATATATCTAACTTATGCCTATTACCCTAGCAGATTTTTAAACCATCACATTTAAGGGAAGGAGAATCAGCACCTGTATGTGGAAGACCTAAGATAATGTCATTCAGCGCAGAAGGTAAGAACTTTTATTCAAGTCTGGGATTGGAATTTAAAATTAAACAGAACATTCAAAAGTCAAATACCCAGAGGCAAAGCAAAGCCATTTGTCCAAAAACCCAGCAGCCACACAAACCAGCAAGATGGAGAATGAGCAACAGTGGACAGCTGTCTGTGCCAGAAGACACAAACCCATTTCAAAATGGGTTCACTTGCTAAGACTACATCCATAAATTAAGAGCTCATTTGTTACTCCCATGAGCTTTGCAAAAGAACCCAACATACCTGGTCAAGAAAGCAAATGTTTTCATTAACTTCTGATTACTTTTTTTTTCTAAATTCCGTATCAGACTGAAGAGTGTTATTAGGAAGAAAGGGAATTGTAAGTACAGGACTACTGGAGAGCAGTGACAGAGTTGTCTATAATAACACCAATAATGCAGAAAGCGCAGGACTGCTCCAAAAGGACATCACAACCGTGTGCTCATGAGGGCTCTGGGGAAGCAGCAGAGCACCGATAACAAGACAACACCAGAACACTTTTCATTGCAGTTTTTATTTATGAGGACGTTAGATCCCTAGCCTCCCACTTTTCAAGTCAACATACTCAAATACTTGCTTCAAAATGTTTAAGAAAGGGTGAATACTTTCTGGACTGTTGCATGTTCTTTTTCAAAAGAAGTGTGGAACAATGGGAAAGTTCCAGAAAAGGATATTTAGAAAGGATAAATGGGGTGACCCAGATAATTATAAGCCTGTCATCCTGGCATCTATCCCAGCAAAATAATGGAATAGCAGAGACAGGACATGATTAAGAAAGAAAGGAAATAAGTAACAGCAATCAACAAGGTTTTGTCGAAAACAGAGTCTGTCAAACAACCTTCTATCTTTGAGACGACAGATGTGGTTAACCGGGATAACAGTGTCCGTGCAACAGACTTCTGGAAGGAGGCTGATATTTTTGATTGAGAAACCAGAACGATATGCAGTGAACACAGCACACATTAAATAAAATTGGCTGACAGGTGTCAAAATCTAATTTTAAATAGGAAACACTGAGTCAGTACGTTTCCAGAGGGGTCCTGCTGGGATCAGATCTTGGTCCCAGGGTATTTAACACTTTTATTCACATCATCACCTCCAATTAAATTTGAAAACAGCTATACTTAGAAGAGCAGTAAATAAAGATGAAGACAGGCCATTGATGCTGAGCAATCCAGATCCCTTAGAAAAGCAGGCTGTAGCTGGACAACATCTGTTTCAATAGAGCCAAACCACATGGCCTGGAACCAAAAATACAGCCCATATTAATGGCTGTAGGACAATGAGAAGCAGCCATGGTTCTCAAAAACATTGCTCCTGAAGCCAGAGGAGTTTGGGGCTAGGAGCTCAGCAGTGAAGGCAGGACCTGGACATCAAGGAGCCCAGGGCTGCAAACCCAAGAGCCAGCAATCCTCCAGCCTTTTTGAGGACAACTGTTTTGGAGCCTGATTGCTGGGATTATTGGGACTCTGGTACCAGCATAAGTAGGTTGTCAAGGGCTGGGCAGATGAAATAGCAGAAAAATCAGATTAAATGAAACTGGTGGGGAAAAAAAAAAATCCAAAACCAAACTGGTGGATTATGTAGAATGTTTTATCACCTAACTCTGCTTTCATATCAAAGAAATGAGCAATACCTTGGCCAAAAGAGACATCATATTCACAGGTATGTGACAGATTTATATGCTTCTACTACAATATCACCTTCTTGCAGGTGTTTCGTATCCAGGAAGCCCTCTCCAGTCCTGGCGTGCCAGTCTGCCCAGCCAGCACCAGGAGAGGCCCATGACCATCAGCTGCAACGGTCTCAGCTGATCCAACAGAGAAATACACCTTCTACTACCACTCCACAGCACATTATTTACACGCTTTCCTCCCAAGAGCCACGTTAACCAAACAAAACAGGCTGACCACTGTGGTTTGAGAGGCACACGGGTAGTTCTCATTTGACATCCCTTGTGCTTCGTGCAGCACCACTCCTGCTCACTGCTGTCCCACAGGCTGGGACAGGCACGAAACACAACTGAAAAGCCAGAGGCCATCACAGAAAAATAAAATGATGCAAGACAGAGAGGGTGCTGCTCCTCAGCACCTGCACCAAGCAGAGCCATCCTTGCTAACATTTCACTGCTGCTGCCCTGCTCCAGACTTCTCCTCTTTATTCCCCAAGGGCATGTCGATATTCTGTAATCAGGTTGTGACTTTTAGGAGCAATTAAAAACCATGTATGCAGGCTAGAACAGCCTCATTCTTTTGCAACTGGAGGTAGCACACTGGGGGAAGCTGTACAGGGCTTTAAGACCCTGCATGAACTTTGGAAAGTTCATAACAGAAACTCAATTTTAAAATCCTCCTCCAGGCCAATATCAGATTCACATATAATACTGATGATTAACACACAGCCTAAGATATGTTCACTGTATTTTAATTGCCCCTAAAGGAAACTTCTGATTTAATATTGGAGGATTTTCTAGCCAACAGCTCCACTCATTATCTGCTCATATGTTTTCATTTAATTAGGCTCTGATAATTTGAAATAGCCAGATCAGCTAGGCACTGGCAATCTCAATTGAGTAATCCCTTAGCCCATAGCTAGACCTCCCACAGTATTAGCCCTAATGCATTTTGGTGATGCTCACGAATCTTCAGTTGCTATGCTAATTAAACTTCATTGGGAATACTTTGTCACTTGTAGATTTTAAAATGCTGTGATAGACATGGCATTCACAGGTCATCAGCAAATGACCTAAATAGTCTATTTTGACATGATTATAAAGGGCTAAGGGGGAAGAAGACAAAGTTGTTATGCCTGCAGAGCACGTCATTCTCTTTTCTTCTTAGCTTCTTGTCTCTAGAATGGAACGTTGCTTTCTTTTACACCCCTGCATTCTCTAACTTCTCTAACATTGCACAGAGAGTCTCTCTATACATATTACAATGTCAGCACAGTGAACTCTCAATATAGGTTTATGTCTTTAGACACTGCCATAATACCAATAAAAAATAAAAATAAATTTGAATGCAAACCACCAGCTCAGAGAAGAGAGCTCTGACCAGAGGAACCGGAAATCATTTACTAGTCACTTTTGTTCAGGGAGCACTTGAAATCTTTGTCAAGGATCAGTCCCAGCTGAAGCTGGTGTTTCATCAGAAAAAATTAAAATCCAAAAAGAACAAGATCTGATTGCAAACATCACCTGTCCAGTAAAAACTGAACTATATTCTAATCAGGGCTGTCATGGCTGGCTGCAAAAAAAAAGGACTATTCCAACTTAAGGTCTCAAACCATAAAGGATTTTGCAAACTTTCCTCTGATTTTTCTAAGTTGAGAGATGATGTACACGCAGGCTCTCAAAACATTACATCTTATCACGAAATCTCATGATGTTACATTGCTGCACTGAGCCCATGCATTGGTGTTCATTACAACAGCTGCTTCTCACAGAATGTGGAAACCAACACTCCGGAGTAGTTTTAGGGATTCTTTGCCTGTCCCACAACACATATTCTGAGTGTAAGAAGAAAAGCTCACAGACATCTTGCCAAGAAAAAAGCCCACACAAGTTATACGTAGAAAAGACCATCAGATCAGTATATTAAAGCATTTAAAAAAAAAGCTCTAAAGAGAGAGCCACTACTTAATACTATTCAAATACTCACTAACTTTGAACAAAAAGAGATAAAACCTGTTCTATGAATAAATCTCAGTCTCTGCATAAGCAACGCTGTACATCATTTTCATTAAAACAAAATGCAAACTGCAGAAGTTCAAATTAACATCCCTTTACACCCTTTACTGTGCTAAATGCGTTACACAGAGGGTGACAGGTCCCCGTTAGCCTTTCTCACGCAATATTACTTGTGCTAAGCTGGGAGCAGAGCGGGGAAGGGAAGGGAGAAGGGCAGAACCAAGTTTCCTTTCCACTGCTTCTGGCTCTATTCCTTTTATAAGGTGCCACACATGCTTCATCCTAAATTGACCAAGTGAGGTTTAAACAGAGGTTCAGGTGACATCCTACAGTGAAGAGGATGATACCTTCAAGACATCATTTATACTAGAACAACCAGTGAAACTGAGGGTTTGCTGTGTACTTCCAGTAGGTGCTGAACAGAGAAATGATGATCTCAACTATATTTTTAGCTCAGCATCCCTGAAACAGCTTGTTGTATTTTTAGAGGAGCTTGATAAATGTTGCATTACATTTAAGCATGGATGACAAGGTTGGTACATTTAGGGTTTTTTTTCTGTTAGCATAGCAATGAAAACAAAAATATGCCCTTACTTCTGCACTTCTGTTTTCTTGAAAATTGAGCTAAGTGAGCACTAGAAATCTTTGCATTTCAAATTTAGAGATGCTATTTAGTATCTTAATTCCTGTTAAGGTTCCTTTATGCAAACTAGCAACCTTGCTTCATAACCACTGCCGGTGTCTTTGCATGAAGTGTAAGTGTGGAGCAAGCTCTATCCATTTGCAATATGCCAGTGAAAGTCTTGCTGTACATTAGTTAGTGGTGCTCCCAAAGAAAGCTGCAGCTCCCGAGCAGTCTCACAGGCAGTCATACACGGACTTCCTATTTCTCATATTTTTGTTTAGAAGAATTATAGGAATTAAGCCTTATGCAATACTGGGGATTAGTGATAGAGTTTCCTGTTCAGAAGATGATACAAGAACAATGTCTGAACATTTAGAAAAAAATGCTTTAAACTAGAAAACAGAAACCAGAAAGAAATGTTGTTTTGTAAACACATTCTGCCCTCAAGGTTATTTTTATAAAAAGGAGCACGTATATTTATATACACACACAGAGAACAATATATACGTGCACAAACAAGTACATTCAGGACCAAATGTTTTCTATGTATACACCCAGTCTGAAATGGAGTGAGCAATCTGAACTTGCAACAAGGATGCAGTCAGAACATCTCAATCTCTCATAAGGGCTTAATCTAACAGGCAAGACATAGTAATGAAGGGTGCTGAAAAAATAAAACAACTTGGAAAACAGCATTTTGAAACTAGACTCAACAGATGAACCTGGCACGTAAGGACTTCTCTGCTTTGGCACAGGCTCCTCCTCAGAGATCACACAACTGTCTCGGAAACGATAGCAGCTCTTGTGCAGTTGCAACAGCTCAGTCCTCCTGTGCTACAGGACACTGGGGCCACGGTTTCCACAGGAAGACCTGGTTGATTTTCCCACCTTGCTCTTCACCCCTATCCTGGTATCTGGGGAGCAGACTCTGCAGTGCAAAATTAGGTCAAACTCCCTTCACAGATTTCAACAACAGAATCAGCTCTTGCGCTGTCACACAATTTCTCTGCTCTTCAGATGTACTAAAGCAGAAGAGCAGCAAGAACATGAGTTTCCTGCCTTAGAAGCCATTGGGGTTCACTGAACCACATCATACAGAGAATGCTACAAGCGGAAGCAGAAACTGCATGTAATTTAACTGTAGCTGGTAACTGCATAATGCCTGGTAGTTATCTTATGTAGCTAATTACTTTAGAAGACAAAAGTTACTTTCATTGCAGTAGAAATCTTTAAACAGGTTAAGGAATACTTAATACAGATGATACTTAACCAAGGAAAGAAAAATCTCTTCCACAAAAGCATCTGGCATGGGAAGGAGGGAAGAAAAGAGAAGACCAAGCTGAGTGTGTGTCAGCTACTGACCGGTGCCTCCAATTTAACCAAGTCTGAGGTTTCCCAAACTACCTTGTTCATTATTTCCTGGAACAAGAGAATTACAAATGAGTGGCAGAAACCTCAAGAGACAGTTAAAAATTATCTGCATAAGAAGATACGTGCAGCAACGCACCAAGGGGAAAACTGTCTTCCGTACACTAATCTCCTGTCTCAGTTGCCACGTCCTTTTCCCAGCTCTTGACAAACACAAGCGATGCTCTAATAAATACACAGAACTGCTGCACGGATCACTTCCAGCTTTGTCACTCTGACCACAACATTTTACTCTCTGCTCCTTCTATTGCCCTTTTTTATCGCATCACATACCTGCAATCTGCCCTTACTTTCAAGCCCACCATGCTCTGCTTGTCCTAAACCTCACTGAAAATTCAGAGACAGCATTCCTCTCCTCCTCTTGATCTTCATGGCTCGATAACCTTCCACTATTATTTTAAACATGCACTTTTCCATGCATCCTTCTAGCTTTGGAACAGGCTACCCCAAAACATCCCCAAAGCCATTTCATTTTTTCTTGAGGCCTTCTTTTTCTCTTTTTGAAGAAAGTGCAAACTGTCGGTGGAAGGTAGGCTGAAAGGGGTCACTGTCACAGTTTCCCTGTGTCAATACACAGTCACTTTTCTACTTAGAGCTCTCTGGGACAGAGATTATGTTTCTATTTCTGCTTATAAAGGGCAAATGGACCAGGTCTCTGATCCAGAGGAGCTGTAAACCACTGCAGTAATAGAAAATAGAGGAACAACAGGAAGGTGATGTGCTTGCATCTAAATTTCATAAAGCATACCTGACAGGAATGTGAACTTGTATTGGTGTTTTGGCTGTAACATCCCTGTAGCTCATACAGCTCATGCAACAGTTGAACTCCCCGTTATAGTATGGCTCAGAGAGCTCCTAGCCCGTGACAGCAGCAGACAGGACCACCCCCATGCAGCTGTCCCCTGCACATGCTTCTCCACTCTGTGCAGGGCAAATGCATGTTGGCTGGTTTACGTTATCTGAGTTTCTAAATTAAACCTCCTACCAGCAAGCTAGAAGCCAAGAAAAGCCACCAGTTAGTTTTCACATTAATTACAGCATTCTCTAAGTCAGGAGAAATGCTAATTACTAGAAATGGCAATTACTAATTTAATCTAGGCAGCTCTGCTGGAGCAGGAAATCCATGCAGCCTGCAACACACCTCCAAGCAAAAGCATTCTTCTCTCACTCTCTCCCTTTGTTTTTGCTCCCCATCCATGCCAAATTCTCTCCTTTATTTTCAGTAACATCTGTCCTCATTATTGCCATGGTGGGCAGGACAATCATGCCAAGATGCCTTCCCTGTCCTCCAGCCATAGCCTTCTCCTGAGACTTGAAAATTCCAGAAAAGCCAGATATGTGCCACCTTTTCACAGTTCCACTGCCTGCAGCTGGTATGTTTTCCAAACACATTTAACAGCCTAACAGCCAACATTAATAGCTGCTACTATGTAAAACTTGTGTTTCAAACCAGTGGGGACATGAATGAGATGCAGCTCCAGAGAAGGAACTTTTTAATGTTCCACCTAGCACAGGACCAACAAAAGAAGGAGGTAGGGAATGGCTGCTCTTTCACTCTTTTTTGTTCTCCAAAGCATGGCAAGTCTGCTGAAAAGTTCTCTATACAGATTACAAACAGGTCAAATTCTGCTCTCAAAGATATGTATGTGACACTCACTAACATGAACCAGAGCTGCATCGAAATGGCTAAGGATACAGTTGAGATCAGAGTATTTAGGTTTTTATACTAATTGAAGTAATCCTTAAATCTATATGAAAGTCACAACAGGCCAGTAAGCACCCAATTAAGACAATCCAATTTAACATTAATGGAAACAAAGAATTCTGATTTCATGGGTTCATTCTATTCTTGAACCTAGATATTATTCCTAGATAATATTGTGCTATACAGTCTAAGATCAGATACAATCACCAAATCCCGGAAACACCCAGGATCTAAAATAGCAAACTGAAGCTGGAGTTTCACTAGAGATACAGTCTCTGGAATCTTCCAGCTTTTAAAAACAAATGCAGGTACAAACAGCTAAAGGATTTTGACGACAGAATATAGATCTTAAGAGCTGCACACATCAGCCTTTTATATTAAATTTGTAGGTAAATTCAATTATTCAAGTATTCAATTTGTACATTAATACAGAGTGACTGAAATGCATGTATCCCTGCATCTTCATTTTCTACAATCTTTCAATTAATCTTCATTTACATGCAAGAGAGTACAAAGTAAAATTCACCTGCTCTGTGTTCATATGAAGATGTCACTCAGTTTTCATGCAGGGAGCCAAATATGATTCTAAACTAACATTTTTACACAGTTTTTCCTCTGTACTTCAGCTAAGAATATGTGCAGCGCTGAGAAAGCAGCAACACTTCTTTACTCTGGCAATTAAATTACTTGGACTGAAGTAATTCCTTTCTAAAGGGCAATGGATAGTGTAAAATAGCATTTGAACTATTTTGCTCATAAGGTACTTGAGATGTTACACATAGTGCGAAGGCTTTTGGGAGCACACTCTGCACTGCAGTAAGCTCAGCTAGTTTCTAAATTATTTCCTGGTGAATTACAGTAAAACTGGAGCACACAAAGCTGGGAAACAGCAAAGACACTGGAGGACCGCACAGGATGTTCACTAAAGCCAGGTTGCATCTAGAACTGAAGAACAGTCCCATTTTCAGCTGAGCTGTCCTTACCCAAATACTATTTGATGAGGTGGCAAGTTCAGGTTAACAGCATTACCGTATGGGATTTAATGGGATTTTTGCAAGGAGGACTCAAATTGTAGCTTAAGTGAAATAGTCTTAAGATATGGGTAATGTAACTCCTCCAAGAACATACTTGCTTTCATATTTCAGTATTGGGGAGTGCTTTATTTATCTGCTCTCACCAAATCACAAGGGAATTTTTCTAGGACAGACCTGAGAAGGGAAAACTAAATGTATATCAAAGGGTGCAATTATTGCAGAATCAGTATTGGAACTAACAGCACTAAAATTGTTTAAAATGAAGCCAGTTCCTTCCTCAAGAACTCACAGGATGAGAAGGTGGATTAAATATATCACTTCCATTGTATGGTACAATTGTAAGACATCCAGTCAAGGTAAACAGCATATGCATTTATTTTCAATTGCTGCCTTTCAAATGGACAAAACTATGAAAAAACAAATCTTCGTTTAAAAAAGATTGCAAAATCCTCATGAACTACCAATGAAGTAGGCTACCAACAAAGTAAAATTCCCCTTCCTGCCATTTGCACTAAGGCATTTGTTAGAACAGCTATGCATGACTTGGTAAATACCATGAACCATGGTAAATACCATTGTAGTATCTTCTGTACTAAATATCTTGATCTTTATCATGTGCCAGCTTGACTAGAAAAGACTATTGGAAGAGATTTCTTCAGAAAGAGTGAAGTTCCCTTGCTGTATTGACATAGGTAGTATCTTTATATACATACACAAACATGTATGTATGTACACACACACGTGCACACAAACATACAGATTTCATACTAACGATAACTGTCAGGAATTAAAGAAGAATAGAATAAAAAACAGTAAGAAGGGCCAAAAGACCTAATCTATGCTCTATATTCTATGCCATGATGAAAAGCAGCCCTGTCATGATTGATTTCCTAGCTCATAAGATGATGAAAGCAGTGTTGAAGAGAGAATTTCTTGTGTCCCAGCAATTAGCAGGCACAAATATTAACATGGTTGGTTACAGGACGATGATTATTTTGTTCATGACTCCGTGGAGAGCCACCCACAGACGGGAAGTAAGGCAACTTACAGTGATGGAAGGAGTTAAAAAAAGGCATAGTCTGAGGTCTGGCACTGATGTTAGGCACCTACTCATAACCAGGTGGATTGTATTGTGAGCTAGGATTTTGCTCCAGTTGAATTGCAAGAGTCACTAGATTCTCTTTAGGCTTCAGACACACAGGACAGCATGTCTGTTATACTGCTGCTCATAATATCCTTCACTTACCTTCCAAAAACTGTATGCTTCTTGTCCAGATATGCACAAGAGCGGAAAGTGATGAAGCTGGAAGGAATAAAGACATAACAGTTCTCGTATTATCTCACTGACACTCAACAACAGCCAGTAATGCTTAAGTGTGCAAAAGCTCTCTGAGAGAAGACCAGCCCCTCTCCCTCTCTGGCTCCTCTCTGGCAGGCTCGCTGGCCAAACATCCTTTAACTCCTCTGTTTTGTGGGTTTCAGCTTGGATTTCTGGAGTTTTGACTTCTCAATTTTACACCTTACTAATACCCCTAAACAGTACTCCACATGTGGCGGCTTGCACAAAGTCCAAAATTAATCTGAGCATCTGCCTCCTCGGCTAGGCAGTCCCTGGGAAGCTCACGCAGGACAGGGAGTCATGCATCCTGCTTGAAAGTACATTGCTCGTGCATGACTGGGGGCTTGTATCCAGCGAATACAGTTATATAACGCAACACTCTCTGCCAGTGTAAACTTCTATCTTTTAGGATATTTACTTTTTGCATTTCTCTCCCATTAAACTGGCCTGTCAGTGATTTACTTCTCCCCTGGACAGAGAAAGTTTGTGCTCTGGATACAAACATGGCAGAAGAATACTTCAAAGTGTCAAAAGTAATGAAAATGTGTGGAACTTGGATTTTTACTTTTTAATTAATTGGACTTTTAATTTTGGGGGTTGTTATTTTTAAACTTAAACATGGGAACTAAAATACCAAATTCTAAGTAACCTTTACCACTAAAACTTTTCTCTAAAGCTTAGTGCTTCCTTGGAAGACTTGCACTATGAGTGTATGAGACAGAGGTTTCCACACTGTGGTCTGCAGACCATGATGGCCCATCTTGGCTGGACATGCAGCGCTGGCTCTCCTCCCTGTCTCCATCTGTTACACTACATTAGAGACAGCTAAAAATATATAAGCATTCCAAAAGCACTTTTCCATATAAGCAACTGCCTCAGGAAGTTATATGATTGCAAACAGGAGAAGCTGCAATCTGTCAGACAGTCTATTAAGATGTAGCTTGCCCTAGGAAAGCTTTGAGATGCTGTGTGGAATGCAAGCTCCTACACAGGGCAAACATTACAAATTAGCCTTGTGCATGGGTTATTTGCACCACTTTATTCCCAGATATCCAATGCTTAAGATTATTAAGTGGTCAATTAGGTAGCACTGTAATTAAAAAAAAAAATCTGAGCAGTAGCAAATATAACAGAGAAAGCTTCTAATCTATCACTGTAGTCAAAATAAAATTAAGGACAGTGGACTTAACAACTCAGGATGATCCCAGAGGAGAAGTTTTGAGCATTAATCAAACATCACCTTGCACACTGGACCCAGCCCACTCTGCGCTGCAATGCCTATCATGTCTGGGCAGAGCTATTCACCCAGTTCGTAAGGTCCCAACAGTTGCCAGAAGTGTCTAAACACTGCCTAGGAAGCTTTATAAATATGAGCAGCTGGAGTCTCTCAAAGAGTTCACATATAAAGGAATTTCATATTTAATTTGCAAATTGTAAGGAAACATACGATCACTTTCACAGCAGCAGATGATGTGACTCAATATGGCACATCACTCATGAACTGTCTCAATAACTTCTGTTTCTACAATCCCCCTTTTTTTGGTTTGTTGTTTTTTTTTTTTTTACAAAATAGAGCGCCTGTGCTCTCCCCTGATTTAGCACCTGAGTGCTGGCAATAACATTCAAATCCAAAATATTCTCTACAGCAACTTGATCCTGCAAACTGCCCAACATGTGCTTAGCCTTAAGTACGTGAGTAAGCCTATTACAGGCCCTGAGACATGCGCTTACGTTTAATTAAAGCTAACCACAGTACTACATAGTTTATAAGCCACAATAGTACTTAGCATCATGAAGAACAACTCCAAGAACCCCCTTTCTCCCTCCCTCCTCAGCCCCAACACTCAGTGCTCTACACAAACTCTCTCTCTTTCCTGGGGCTCCCAATAAAAGCACAACTTTTTGCTATTGCAGTACTGAGCAACCAAAAAATAGTTGGCTCGAAGTGACATAGAACATTTTCAAAAGACTGCAGGCAAACACCCATGTAATGTTACACATAAAAAAGGTTATTACAACTTTAACATCTTTAAAATTTCATTTGTTGTTCTTCCAGCTTCTTAATTCATTTTTTTTCCTCCTTTTAGTCCTCATTCTGCTTTTGTACACTGAAAACCAAACTGTTCTCAGTCCCAGATTCTGCACTCCACCACATCTGGATTCTACACATTGCAGCAGTGCAGAACTGTTCTCATTTATATAAAATCAGGGGAGTAAAAAGCAACATTTCCATACAGCACATGTTCCATTTCATTAAGCCCTTTCCAAAAGTTCAATACAGGGCTAAATTTCAACAGAGTGGAGAGTTGTAATGATCTTATAGCAATAACACTGGGGGACATTGAAAAAAATGAACAAAAGCTTCAAATCATAAAAGCAGAAAAGACAAATTAACGATGCTATTAAACCTACAGGTCTTCTTGCCGTGCTTCTCTTTGCTATTAGCTTGGGTAACAGCAGCTGTAGTTACCCTGGTTTCAATATTCAGCACTTGAAAGAATATTCCACTTGACTGAACTTTAAAGAGTAGCTTGTAAAATGTCATTTGTTTTCTTAACAGATTAAGACACAATGTCTAGAGGGAAACAATAAAACACAAAAAGCAAGTGACTACTTACAACTGCGATTTGTTTGTGTTGGGTCCTGAATTGGCCATACTAAGGATACCACGTCCCGTGTGGGACAAATTGGGCTTAAATTCATCTTTGAAAGGTTTTCCCCAGTAAGATTCTCCTCCTTAAAACAGAAAAGATGATAGAAGAAATGTTTGCTTTCATTAGTTTCCCACTACATTTTATAACAGACGCTGACATTAAATTCAAGGTCTCTGGCACTTCTGATCACTACGTGTATAATGTATTCTTACCTCAACCTTATCACTAGGCTAGTATTTGAGCATGCCCTTGATCATAGATATTTGTAACTGGCAACACAATTCTGTGCCCCCACACTATCAACTGTAACAGACCAGACTGTTTATCAACAGTACTGGATATTGTGTGCTGAAGAACTGTCAAGGATTAATTTTTTACTGCTGGTCCACCATAATTTTTTTTTGAGACATTAAATCTTTAAAACTGGCTTCCTGACAAAACACAGAGCAAAGAATTACCAGTTTAATTGCACTCTGGATGTAGCATTGCTTCTGGAAATAAAACACCAGGGAGATGAAATACGTTCACAAAATCTACTAAGAATAGGAGCTCAAATGCTTAATTCCTGGCTAAACAATGAAGAATGATGATATACTTTCCTCCAAAATAGAAGGCAAAAATTAGATATTTGGCCTAGATACCTGGATGATGTAAACACTTAAACGCAATGAAGTCAACAGGATGATAATACTGTGCACAAGATACAGACCCAGCCGTCCAAAACTGATTTCTTTTCTGTGGCTATGGACAGAAAGAGGGTCTGGGAGACCTCTCCTCCTGGCTGTCATTTTTACATTATTTATGATAGACTTGACATTTTTATTTGCACTTTCCTTCAGGATTATTCTTAATAAGAAAAAAGAAGGCTGAGATGAGTCACAGTTTCACAGTCAAATCCATAATCTTCTCTGACAAACCATGAAAAACTATTTCACCTTAGGATAGTATTAAAAATAAACCAAACAAAACTATCCAAATAGGCAGCAAGACTGGTCCATCTGCGGAATTGGCTCAAGAATCCTCTGGAGTAACTATCACTTGCAAAGCGGGAGGTCAGTAAAGCACCTGCAGTGCTCAATGGCTATTTGCACATGTAATACAGAAAAGCAATTTGATTATATGACTGCATAGGCAAGCAGCAAATAAAACTGAAGAACAAACCAGGATCCTACTGAAAACCTTACGCAGAAAATCACAAGAGTGCATCAAATGAGAAAAGTGATTTGGATGATACCACAAAAACAAAGCATCACACACAGACAGCTGCAAGTGCAAGTGCAAGTCAGTAAGCAAGAAATTTTGGAAGAAATTGACCCACTTAAAAACCCAATTAATCATGTTCAAAAGCCCTATTAATAGAGTTGAGTGTTGCCTGCTCTGCAATTTGACAAGAGGCAGCAAAAGGGGACAAAACCTGTAGGGATTTTCTGTATTCAGGAGTAGAGGAGGAGTGATTACTTCAGCAATCTTTGGCGACTGAGTATTTTAAGATCAGCTAAATTACATCAGCTTGACCCCATAGGCCAATCTCTTCCAGAAGTGGGTGAAAGGGATATAGCACAGCTGTGGCCAGCTCTGCTGTCTTGAGGTTGAATCCAAACCCCATCTATTCTAGCCAAATCCAAAGTGTTCCACCTATTAAACAGAAAATGTTTTACCAGAAGCCTGTAATTCTTCTGCTAATTAATCTCCTTGTGTGTTACTATTTGCTAAGAGGTTACTTGTGCAATGCCTGCTACCTACCTTGTTCAGAAAAACATTCTTGTAGGTTAGTAAATAAACAAGTTATGCTCAGAATATGGTGAGGCTCCACCTCAACAGGAGCTGCTCGAAACCAGAAACACATCTGCAAAGACTGCAGACCCACTGCCCATCAACAGCACTATGCTCTGGGCACTGCTTCTCTTTGCCTCTTTCTCCCTCACAGTTTTACATCTCTCCACCTGGACCTGGCTGAGTGGGGAAGATCTGGGGACGGGCTCCCTGCCCACACCACCACACTGCTGCGGTGGCCTTGCTTCAGGCCCTGCGGCTCTGCTCTTGGCCATGGCCGGAGTAACAACTTCACCTGGACTTCCCTTAGAGAAACAGATAATTTTGCTTATCTCTTAAAGGAACTCCTAATTATTTGTAAAGCAGATGCACTTCCTATGAGTCCTAATCTAGAGGAGTGTTTGCTGTTTAGAAATTTTCAGATGATATGCAAACATGAACACAGCCCATTGAGATGGTAGATAGCTGCAAGTGGCCAAACCCTGAGTCCATCATACCCTTCATACACTTTCAGCTGATGCTGGAATTACAGCATTCTGAAGCTGCTGAAAGAGAGTGGAATCAACCCTGAAGCCTTTGTTGGCCAGAAAAATAATTCAAAAGGAAAGAGAAAAATTGTGAATGACAGAGAGACTCTCTCTGGCACAACAAGCAACCAGGCCCAAGAGCTTGCAGACGGGAGCAATGAGCCATGATCTTTGGGTTTTGGAATATTTATTTTTGTATGATTTCATTTCAGATCATACACTGCAGGTTAGAATTAATCTCATATGTATGAAGGCTAACTTTGGTTCACTCCAGCTCTCTGGAAATAAGTGCTAATATTTTAGTAGATAGTTACAGCATGAGATCCAGTCCCTGCCTCCCTCCCTGTCTGCCATACAGCTGTTTCCAAGGCTAATTCTGTCTGCCTGGGAGCTGTAGCAAGAACAGAGAATGGCCTGTGCAGCATTCGCCTGAAAGGCCAGACGTCCTATAAAGGACATAGCTGAAGTGTCTGTGGAGGCCTGGCAGCATGGACTGGCAAGGGGCAGCGGAGACACTGCAAAGGCAACAAGACAGCAGTACAGGAACAGTTTGGTGGTTTTTGTTGTTTTTTTAAAGAAAATCACCAAAATTTTAATTTAAGAATAAAACAAACAAAGCCAAAACAAAAAAACCCCAAACCTCCAAACCCCCAAATGTATTCTCCTTAAACTAAAAATAGCCTGAATGTGCTGTTTGTCAAATTCCTGCTAACCTCTGGAATCATTCCAGGCATCAAGTATCTGCCTGAAGCAGGACCAGACAGTGGAAGTCAGAAGATGATGAGTTAAATGTATACATTTTTTTGATTACTGTGAATCAGAATCACCTCCTCTCTGAAGATTAAGCACAGATCCCTTGCTAGTCTACTGTGTACTGCCATGACAGCACAATGCTCTGCCAGGGAGTCTGGAACAGGGATTGTAGATCCTTAAATCTTGCTCTCTATGGCAGGGCTTAATGTGAACTTGGAAAAATAACTCCCAGGCTCCAAACCTGCCACTAATAATTAGGAGGTAATCAGAAGTACCTAACAGATTTTAATGTGTTTATTCTCAACACTGTTGGGAGGTGTGGCTGAGCCATCTTCGTCATCTTCTGTAAGCAGAATGGATGCAGACAGACAAAGGAGGTGGGCCCATCACACTGCCTAGCTCTAGCCCTCTCATGTTACACTCCCAGTACATGCCATAAAGAGAGGCGGCTCCTCCTTATCATCCTCTGAGAGGACACAGATCACTGCTGACTATATATGGATTCATGATGATGCAAAAGCCTCTCCCCGAGGTTGACATATCAGCCTACAAGCAAAGCCCATGGACAGCAAGAACTAACTCTGGGTGTTAAGAGTCACAGCAGGCAGCACTGCCTGTCACTTCACCTTCCTCTCAGCTTACTCCCTGATAAGATTATCTTCTGTCACAGCAGAGCTGTGTGCCTACTGGACTTGCAAATGTTTCTGAGATCCCATTACCAAACATGCTAGAAAAAAATTCTATGCTAAAAATCAGAGGGGTTCACATGGCTGCAGAGATGGCCCCACGCGGGCACTGGCACTGGCTGGATTGGTGCAAAATGGAGCAGTACTTAGAGCCCTGCACATGGGAGCCTCCTGCTCGCACAAAGCTGGAAATGTACTTGGCATCAGCCATGGAAATACACTGGCCTTCTAATAACATTTAACTTGCACAATTGCAAAGCCTTCAGGAGCCAGTGGGAGTTTTTGCACAATTCTGTAAAATTAAAATCACATGCCTACCCAGATACCCAAGATTCAAAGCTGAAGGCAGCTGGGAGCCACTTCCACACATTTTTTTTAAAAAGAGAAAAGTTCTCTGAAATTAAAGAGATGTTTAGCTAATTCTCACAGAGATGAAACCAAACAGGCCACACAGCTCACAGAAAAAATTAGACCGTATTCATCAGTTCCATGGCTATCCAGAGTGGCACGATATATTTAGCTTGTAACTGAAGCACAGTTAGTTAGTCGGTCTCGTATCTGCAACTTGTGCTGAGAGTGAAAAGGTGAATAGATCTGAACTGATGTCTGCAGCAAACACACATTAGCAACTATACAGAAAAAAAGCCACATTCTTGGATTGTCTTTTGAGCTAAAACAGCTTACTCTTTGGTATTCTTTGTTCCTTCTAAAGGCATTTTTTTCAGAAAGTAATTTTTGGGGGTAAAATTATAGAAGTTGTACAACTTTCTTGCAAAGAGCTAAGAGATGCACCTAAAGCTTCAGAAATATAGCATTCCAAAAGCTAGGTGTGGGCTGGGAATCATCATTCATGACAGTTGTGATGTTAAATAAATCCTTCCTTTTTCTGGCATAAAAATTGCTAAGCAGTGGTAAGGAAGTGGGAGGGCTCTGATTCACAAAAATGATGGCTTACTTTCTGTAATTTTCTTCTTGTCATTTGGAACAACGAGGTACATAATAACATCTGACACTTCTACAGAGCTTTCCAAGTGAGATTCTTTTGCAAAGATGAAAGTCTTAGCTCAGCCAGTAAGTGCTTCTCTCCCTTCAGATAAAAGGACACGGTACTTTTAACCCCACATACCAGAGGCTGGATTTTCAGAGGGGCTGCAATCTAAAGGAGTATATTGGTAGATAAAAAGGTCTTGCTCTTGTCCTTTTGCTGAGTTTCAGTCACGCAAGAAAAACTGCTCTAAAACTGGTTACATTTTAGGAATGCGCCTTGTTAGGAAATCGCATTGAAGAACCAACCAAGTTTGCCCACAGTCCTTTGCTATTGACAGTTCAGAGGAGCTCTGCTCATTGGCAACCAAGGTAGAATTCCCATCTACCAGCGGTATTTTAGTTTGGACTTTTACAGCATTTATATGCCTCCTTTGTGCCCTTCCTGGATTAATACTAGACAGAGGCACACACAAGCTGATTCATGAGACCTGCCTGCGCTGCTTTGAAAATGTAATGCTTTGTGTATAGTTTTCCCTTTTTCATGCAAAGGGTTTATGATATTAAACCTATGTTTCCTACATGCAAATTTTCTTCTATTATTTGGAACACTATTCTATATGGAACACTGAAAATACATAGCAGCTTGCTCCACTTGCACTGGCATGAGTTAGAATTACTCACAATGTTCAACCAGTTTGTTGTTATGAACAGCAGGAAATGAGATACATCACAAATCTAAAATTCATTTTCAAATAATTAATCATTACAAAGAATGACCATGACTCAGCTTATTGCTCTGAATACTGCCTCTATGGGTGGTTATTTTGTTAGAAAAGAAATAGGCTGCTGTGGCACAATAAAATTTCTCCCCGTAGTCTTATGAAACATTAAGTTGAAGGCTGTAGAAAATTAGTTTGGTCTTCTAAATCAGTGTCAGCCTTACAGGACTGTAGTATCTAACAGCTTGGGCAATGCAGGTCTTCCAGCTAAGCTCAGGTAAAATTCTATTCCCTACTCTTTTCCCAGTGCGGTATCTCCACTTCTAGGTGTCATAGTGCTAATTTCCACCCTCCTCCATCTCAAGGAGATGAGGTACTGCTGAGTACCAGGAAATCAGTTGTCCTTCATGTGTCTGCTGGGTCACAGTTATTTTTATGACAGCCTAACAACTCGAAAAGGACACATTGAGGTGCTGTATAACAACAACAAAAAAAGGTGTAAGAATAAGTGCTGCTTACAGACAGGACTGTTCAGCCAGAGTAGCTGCAGAAGTGGACAGTCGGTGACAACCAGCTTGGCATTCTACATCTGTGAAATGTTTCCAAAGCACAGGCACACCTATCCAGGTGAGCCAAGAGCACAGTTGCAGTCTATGTATGTGTAACACGTAACCTTACAGTGTGTTGTACTGAATATGCCCAAATCTACATAGAAGCCAAACAGTCCTGAGCTTACTTAGAAATGGAGTGGGTGATCATCTAAGCATTTGGGTGTTGCAACCATAAACCCGACACCTGTTGCTGAACATGGGATGAATGTCAGATAACAGAAACCAAATGGTGGGTTTTTAATAAGTCTGTTCCAGTTCCTGAGCTGATGAACAGGAATAATTAAATTAATATAAGAAACCAAAAATATACACAGGCTTAATGCACCTTCCACATATCAGTTTGGAAAAGGTATGGAGTTTTTTTAAACAGACAAAAATTCATCTCAAACCTCTTAGCCAGAAAATTTCAGTTAAAGTAGAAGGTTCTCTGTGGAAGAGGAAACAAATGATGTTCTTTTTCTCCAAAGTCTTAAGCTAGAGCCTACAAAAGGCTTTAACAGAAACAATTCTGGCACTTTAAAATATTGACATTTAAAAGGTAACCTCCAAATAGTCTTCCCTATTGCCAATTGAAATATCTGGGAAGAAAGCCCTTTACTTCCATATGCTTCTCTGATACTACAGAAGTCAAGTTATTTACTCCCCCAAGTAAACCTCTAAAGACCATTAAATCTTACGGCCCTTTCAGCTTTCAAAGACGCATCTTTTTTTTTTTTTTGTTTCTAAGAAGCAGTGAGTCAAAGAAATACTGAAATTCCTTCCAGCTGTCAGAAGAAATACAGAAGGGAATTTATACTGCAAATAACATACAAGACCCAGGCAAAAAAAAGGTACAAAGTACTGAATCCCAGTGCTTTACTCCGAAGCTTTGCTAACATGAATGACTGTGGTCACATTAATAATGTGCAAAACAACGGACCAAAATTTCTGCACATGGGAGCATCACTACATCTGCCACATTCTTACACCACTGCTGAGCTGTGCCTTCCTCTTGGCCACACTGCTGTGGAGAGAACATAAAGCCAGACAGGCACCTTAGGTCTGGCCACCTTCTTACAGCATGTGGCTTGAGAAATGCAAGTGAAATTTCTGTCTCACATTGAAGCACCCAGGATCTGTCAGGTAGAGAGGAACAAATCCTGACAGCCTACGTCCAAACTGTGAACTAAGTGGCTTCATTTAAGTAAGTACTGAACATACGGACATGACAGTTCAGGAAAAATCCAGTAGCCACCCCCCTGGCTGTCCATTTACAACATTTTCTTGTGATATTATTGTATTCAATAACTGATTAGGTAAGGATATCTAAAATTCAGCTGTCTTCAAAAGATAAAAACCATTCAGTTGCAAAGAAGACAGTTGCATTGTTTGGACTCTACAATAATTGCAAGCAGTCTCTAAAAATCTGCAACACATCTCTATTTGAGTGTACACTGTCCATTTTATTAGAACTTTAACAGTCTTGACAGATGTTTGCAAGACATCTTGCCTGCAATAAATTCATATCTAATTAAGATGATGAGGAGGGAAACAAGATGAAAAGGACTCAGGGTCATTTGACTCCTTTTTTTAAATAAAAGAATATACATAAGAGGTTTTTTCTCCTACAGGCTTATTTGCATTTTACTTTGTGCTTGCTTTGCCAGTAGAGCTGAGTCTTGACCTTCAATGCAGCAGCACTGCCAGTCCTCTGCCAACTGTTAACTCTGCTGTCTTACAATACTTCTACCATTTGCACAGAGACAAGAATGACACCAGCAAGTTAATTTTCATTCCACGCAAGGTCTGAACTCCACCTTACAAGGGTGGAAGGTATCTGAGCCAACCTCATTTTAAAAGATGTTCCTAATTATGTCTTTTGGGGTTTGAACCAAAACTTACCTTATAAAAAAATCAAATCATATTCCTTTTGACAGTCCAAGCATATATGGTAACAAATCCTGTTAATGGGCTTTTGCCCTCGAAACACAGAACCTTTAACTAGTCTCAAATCTCAAAGTATGCAGCTGTTGACTGTTGCATGCAGGAGAAGAAAACTGTTGGGCAACTCACACTAACACTATTTACAAAGTAAATAGAGGTAAAGTATTCAGCAACTACAAAGACATCTTTTTTGGATGATCTCTGAGCACACAGAAGAATCTAGTGCTTGCATGTGCAAGTGACACATATATGAACTAGAATAAAAATGCACAGAACCCCACAGGACAAGGACAGCAGCTCTGGAGGCTGGTGACATCTACAAGTCAGTAGATAAAAGGTGCAAGTGGAAAATGAGCAAATTTACAGCAGCAACTAGAGATATACATGACGTATCTACTATGGTGGGCAATGCTTTGAGGACCCTTCAGCTGCTATGTCTCCTGACCATTCCTGATACAACAGCCATGAAGAACTCCAACTAAGGGAGAATGAACAGGCAGAAAAAATTAGTAACAGTGATCCCTAAAAGTTAGAAAAAAGAGTAGCTTGGGCTTTGCAAGGCAACTAGCTGGGAGAACAGATGGTATCTGGCCATTCACCAATTCCAAGGCAGGTCTCGAGTATTTCATTAATGCTGAATTTGAAAGCAACTTTGCAAGAATGTGTTTCTTCCTTTGTTCTTTGCCCTTGAAGGCCAGCTGTAAAACCATCTATTTATTTTCTGGAAGAAAAGAGAAGCAAAGACCCAAGAAGAATTCTGCATGGAAGAGTGCCCAAGTTTTAGACTGAGAATATATCAGATGAAATTTCAAGCACAGTTAAAATGGTCATAAAAATACAGTGATAAACTCTCTGCTTTGAAGTAGAAATACTCACAGTGTACCATATATCATCATTTAGAGGATTTTAATCTACAAGATGTCTGGAAATAAATGTAAAACACAGCACATGAAGTGAAAACATTTTACTTGATTCAAACTCAACCTTACCTGTTCCTGTTCCTGTTGGATCACCTCCTTGGATCTGCAGAATTAAAATTAAATCAATAAGCTACATATATATCTGTGTGAAAGACATTAAATACAAGCCGTAAAAGTCAGTTCTGCTCAATTTTTTTCCTTCTATATTGTGTCATGTTGACGAGTTAGCAACAAGGAAACCATTACTACTTATTTGGAGCTTCTTTTATCAGCTGGCTGTCATCTCCTACATTACTTATGCATGAGAAGAATGACAGTTTTACAAAAATAACAGGTCTCTTGTGGGTAAATAGGGAAAATAAACAGTCTCAAATGGGTTAACAAGATCATCCTTTCTGTTATGTGCTGAGTCATAACCTGCTTTCCATTGGTTTTGGAACTGAAAAGGTTTCATGTTTTGCTACCAATCCTTCATATGATGGGAACGCAAGAAATGAGAGACTATGGAATATTTTCTGTATCTGAATTTGTATTTCCCAGTATTCCCCTCACTATCTGCAGTAGGGAAAATCCTCATGTGAAAGCAACCTTTCAGCAACAAAATTAGTAGCTGTATATACATGCAGGATCTACAGAAATAATATTCTATATTATAATGCCAGTAGAGGG
This sequence comes from Eurystomus gularis, assembly GCA_013400335.1. Lineage (NCBI taxonomy): Eukaryota > Metazoa > Chordata > Aves > Coraciiformes > Coraciidae > Eurystomus > Eurystomus gularis. The sequence goes on from VZZY01017413.1 coordinate 55,133, forward strand.
AGAGTGACATGACTAGTTTCACAGTAATAGCACACAAGCACTATTTTAATTGTGATTTTAACTATGAACTGAACGATACAGTGCTGTCAAAAGGAAAAAAAACCAAAACAACTAATGCTTTTGGGATGACAGGATGGAACGTAACATTCAGTGATGTTCCCTGAAGGATGTGCTCTGCTTTCAGGATCAGGTTATTAATTCTTCTGAAAGGACTTTATGGGACAGCTACAATACCTTAAGCTGCCTGGACAGTACTTTTGTAAATAAAGATCTCTGACTACCACAGTTAACTTTCCGGTTCACTAGGTGCTTTTTAACACCTTCACAAAGAAGCTTGAGCACCTAGTCCTGGGGCACACTCGGGAAAGAATGATCTTAGGGTATCCAAGTACCACAACCTGAAACAGAAATTCAGCTGCTTTCTAAAGTTTCACCTGAATGGGATTTCAACAGGCCACAGTATTACTTATCCAAATTAGCATTTCCCTCTCTCTCTCCCTCCTTCTGTTCATTAACCACCCACCCACAGCTTGGGGAAGATAACAAGAGCCTTGCCAAGGCAATAACTCTCAAAGGCTTTGTCTGGAATGCCAGCAAAAGCACTACTAAATGCAGTGATGCTCCAAGTGACAATATTAGTCAGAGACAATTGTTAGTAAGACTAGTAAGCACAAATTTAGTAAGTTAGGTACAATCCTAGGTCTGATGGTACATTTAATGCACAGAAGAAACTAAAACTTAATTAAGCTAAATCAATATTTTAAGGATATCACATATTGTGCATTACACAGGATTTGTACAATACTTACCACAAAATTACGAATTGATCTGTGAAAAATTGTTCCATCGTAATAGTTCTTCTTGCACAATTTGATAAAGTTTTCACATGTTCTGGGTGTCTGAAAGAAACAGAAGCTTTAATTAAGCAATACCTTTAGACATTCAAATTGGTCATTACACTGTTCACAAGAATCACTTTTGATTTGTGCCTTACAAAGAAATTATTGTTCAGGACTTGAAGAGGAATGAGTCTCTGTCTACAGAAAAAAAAAAACCAACAACTTAAAAATGCTCTTCTACAGTATACTGGAGAGACACAAACTGTTAAATAAATTAAACCTAGACCTTCCAATTAGCACAAAGAGTGTCGAACACTAGCTCAGATAACAGGAGCTCCCAGTAGACACAATGATGGTGAAAGCAGGCAAGCTCAGAGACTTTCAAGTAACTTAATTCCAGAAATGTATCATAATCCTGTTCCAAAGGGGTATTTCAAGTGCTGGAAAAAGTTAATTTCCCAGACTATGAAAGATCCTGACTCCAGTGCTCCACTATTTCAAAGTGAACACATTGAAGTTAACTGGGAGAGAAGCATTTGGTTCTCTTCAACGCTTAGAACTAAAAATGGGACTGATCCTGTAAATCACTGGACTATATAAGGAAAAATATAAAAGACAACTTGTTTTCAAAAATCTAAAAAAAAAAGATGCTAAATATACTGTCCACTTCTAATTTGCTTTTACAGTGCAAATTAAAGCTATTTATTTGAATTTATGAGCCATGGCATTGAAACAGGACCTTCTGAAAAACTTTACTGTCTACCTAATTATCCTTCCACTGTTACCGTATGGATTCTCTTCTCTGCAATACTAAAATACCTTCAGATGTTCAAATAAGTACAGAAACAGCTTGTTCTGTACCTGGATATGTTCTCCAGCCCCATTGTGGATTATGTGTATAAATGTATTCCAGTTTTACAAAATAATACATCTACCTAATTTGAATTTAGTTAGAGGCCTGGAAAAGATCCTTATTGTTGTATGTGCCTGCATGCAAAGCCCCAGCATGAGTTGCAATGTCTGTAAATGAACACACACAAGAGGTGAAGCCTCTTTCTCAAAGACACTGACTCACTTCTCACTTTGCATTGGTATGACATCATTCTTGGTCTGAGAGCTGCAGAGAGACAGGGTGAGACTGAGCCATGAAACCTGAAGTGACTTAAACACAATAAAATAAGGCAAGTCTGATTACTGCCATTTAAGGATCTTTTTAAAAGCAGATCCATAAAAGTATTCATCTAGAACCACAGTTAACTTCAATTTTCTCTATTTTCTCATCTGAAACACAATCATTCCTACCCTTCTTTATTTACACTAAGATGTCTTGTAATAATCCAAACAAACTCAACCTGCCATTATAAATTCTTTATAATGATTCCCTCGTATTTACATGGATACAGACAAAAGTTGTCATCTAGGCCATAACTGAAAAAATAAACACATTCTAATGCAGTCTTATACCAGCTATTATCTTAGCTTTCTTATATAATTCATTACTTGGTTAAAATGGTAATGGTACCATAATGGGTTTATGGTAGAATGCCACTTGGACATGTGTTTTGGTAGCATCCTGAGGGCAACTCATAAGTAAATATATTCCATAAAAATTGTCTCCAGCAATAGAAGGATTTCCCAGTCTCAACGTTTATAACAAAATTGAAAATCGAAAATTTTTCTTTAAATTTGACATATATGCTTGAAAATACTCGTATATAACCTTTCAAATAAAATTCAATCCCTTGAAGGATCATTTGTGCAACGTATGCATCCTTCATAACACAATATCCTAACAGCCTTGATCCTAACATAGTCCTATTAGTTATCACTCATGAAAAATGTCAGTAAGGATAAAAATAAGCTAAAAAAAATTCTTTACGAATCAGAAATGGAATCAGCAGCTTTTAGCCTGAGGCATTTTATCTCACGAGAACCAAGCACTCTTTGGAGAGAGAGGCATAGTTAATAAGTTCTCTGGGGGGAATACAGCAACCTGTAATTAATTTTTTAAGAAAAATGAAATCAGGCAAGAGACTGAGTCCCCCAGGAATACATATCAAACCGTTTTAAATTTGCACAAAGCTGATAACCCAATACAGTTTTCCTATTTATTTTCAAAACATGAATTGTAAAATATACATCAAAAAACCTGGCTCTAGTAATGTATTTTTTATGCAGGACCTATGCTGACCTTTCTCTCTAAATGGATTTCTAGTTATGATACTTTTCCCCAGAAACAAGCTTTTCAAATGCAACTGCAGAAATATTTAGTATATATGCAATAATCATTTCACTGCAAGTTTTTTTTTAAATAACTGCCACCAAATTGGTTCCCATGGTCACCTCATGCATCATACAGACACACTTGGCAGGTAAACAGTTTCTTAGCAACCTTACCATTACCTTTTACGGAGCTTTTTAGTAGAAACAAATAAAAAGATTTGCATTCAATCAGTAATAAACCCCAGTTTTAGTCATGCAGTTGATCTAGAATATCTGGCTGAGATTATTGGATTTATTCAAAGCAGTTAATGTCCTTGCCAAATCTCACACTGCCAAGCACATTTCAGGGACTTTTTAAAGCAGCATCCTGTCCAAAGCCGGAGAAAAAGGCTTGAGGTTTATGGGGAAGGTGTAGATCTTCAGTAATGAATTTATGTTCTGCACTGACCATACAAACAAGGCCAGTCTTTGAAGTGCTTCTTCCAACTACAAAGACTCATGAGAAATATATCTAAACAAGCCTGACTTTGTTATTTGAGTGTAAGATCTTGTGGAAGATGCAAAAGTGTCTGCTTCTTCAAAACTTCCTCCACACCACCTGCCTAACACCATTTCTGAAGGAGGAGGGGAAGGTCAAGGCACCTGGAAATGCGGAAGTGCAGTCAGCAACGTCAGTTTCTTGTTGCCTCATTATTGACAAGGGCTTCAGGCTCTCTTTTTACTTCTGGCTGTTCTTGTCTCAAATTTACCTTAACAGCAGCAGCTAACTTTTCCCTCTTTATTCCTTTCACATTAGGCAAGAAATTATTTAAATTATTTTAATCTGTTGACCATGACGTAGACTTCTATGTAAGAAAGTCAAGGGAAAAACGCCACCTTAACTTGTTAACCTGTTGATCTGAAAGCCACTGACAGAAAAAAGGTTATGCTGAAAATCTACTGCAGTATCTTCTCAGAAGGGTGCAGTGATAGTCCAAATAAGTAAGATTTAAAACTTGTGGAAGGCTTTTCTCTCCGAAGGCTGTGGTAGGACAGCCTTGAGAAATCCTCCTTTTCTTCAGTCAGTTTGGGACCATGCAAGTGGTGTCTCTGTGCGATTTCCTTCAACTTAAAGACATTTCTCTCTCCAAATGACAAATGGTAAGAAAAAAATAATCTTATTTATACCAAAAATGAGTCTCCTGCTCCAACTATGCTCTCTATTTTACAGATGCCAGATAACTGTCTTTCAACTGTTGAAAATTCACACCCAAGACAAGTGGTAAAATTTTAATAAACAGTTGGAGACGGGAATCCAGAAGAATACTTATCACAGAAGATGACACAAATGCTTTGCTTGGGTCAGACAGATGTATATTTCATGGGGCAACAGCCCCATAGTCTTCTAATTATGTTTAAGTCTCCATTTAGGTACAACACTTAGTAGGTAACTCTACATGGAAATACCAGCACTCTACCAGCTACTACACCCAAACAAATATAAGAATTAGAGAGACTGCTATTTAGAATGCCCACACAAACACAACAGTGACAAGAGACTGACTGTGAAATCACAGATACTGGGAAAACACTGAAGAAAGGAAGGTAATTTAGAAACCCAAAGCAAAATAGGAAAAAAACCCCTGAATCCTTACTATAAAGTTCTAGGAGAAAGGCAGATTTCGTTCCACTTTTAAGTACTAACTGAGCCAGTTCTAGTTTCCTTTTTGCCAGCATGGGTGGCTCCAAACCAGGTAAAACTCACCTCTCTTGCTGCATCCTGAGACCTGAGGGGTAAGACTAACCAAGTCAGGTCACTACCTGATTTCTCAGTTTGCAGCTCTCCTTTCATACCAGTTAAAATGGGTCATTACATTTCTAAAAGTTACCTGAACTCGGAATTTGTATTGGGCAGCTGAAGAGCCAACCAGAGGTAGATTAAAAACCTGCAGCACTCCTGTTGCCAAGGTAAGGGAGATGGGAAAAGAGAGGAGCTTCTGAGTTGTTGCCATGACTGCAAAGAAGAAGGCTTTACTATGTGAAGAGCTAATAATTTCAACATGCTCCATCCCTTGAGGATCTGCATGAACCTTGGAGAGAAATTTCACACTAAGCATTCAGAAGCTGTCATTCACACATCTGTATAATTTCCTTGTGCTAATTCTACTTCCCTTTTACTTCTTTTTGTCTCTCTAAATTGGATGGACTGTAGTAGATGCACTGAACTATAAAGCCTCAATACATACTCATTAAACCTATGTCTCAAAGCAGATATAATTTGAAATAAATGAAAAGCTCATTCCTCACAAATTAAAATTGCATTCTACAGCCTTCATCTTATCACATAAATGCCAGAATCCCACTACTAAGAGGCATGAACTAGTGATGAAAATCTCTAAGGCTTCAAATAAAGCCTGCAGTGTTTTTAACATAGATCTTTAAAATGCAAGGTGGATTTTGTTTTGCTTTGGTCCCTTTACTTACTTTTTTATTTTTAACATGGAGCATTTTCACTTTTGCAATTGTTTATTCTAGCAAATCTTCTAATGTGTGAGCCCATAAAGCGATGATTTGGTAAGGTTTAAACTCAGTTCTCCCCATCCCTTTCAATCAGCAATCCTCAGAGCCTACCCATCCCACAGGAAAGAATTCAACCTAATAAAAGCTTGGCTTTATTTAGGGCTTAGTCAGAGGCAACTGTAATGGAACAGCTTCAGGAATCACCATCTATCAGGTGCAAGTACCTGTTGCCTCCACTAAGTCATGGAAACAAACTGGACATACAAATGTTTCTAGTCCATTTCAAGGTGTAATACTGGACTGGAAGGCAACTCAAGCTACCCTCTGTATATCCCTGTGCACCAATGGACTAGGAGCACACTCCATTTGTTTCAGAGCAAGAGGGACAAGAAAATCCAAAACTCCCCAAAACCCACTGCAAAAGCCTGGGGAGAATTTCACTGCAGGAAGCCTTTGACACTTCCTGCAGGAGAAACTTTTTTTATGGACCTGAACATCACCCCCTGCCAGCTCCACCTCCCTGCTAACAGTTCCCCTGCATGTGAGAGGGGTTGAGCTGGTGACAGGTTATGGTGGCAAACAACAGCTGCCTACACTGGCTCAGTTCAACAGAGACACAGGTCAGATGAGGGACATCATTCTCAATCTTGTCATATAGTGAGGAAACGCATTTGGGTCATGTTGTGATCTATGCTCAGAAGAGTGAGAGACCGCAGAGGGAGATGAAAGCATCAGGGCACTGTGGGGTAGAACACCTGGCCAGACTCTTAGTGATATTAAAAAAGAATCAGAACCAGTAATCTATGCCTCAGGTAACAGATTGCTGACTTGATAGTAAACATTTGACTGTTTTGCCACCTCAAGGCCTCAAAGTTTGCTTAGAACCAAAAGCAGAATTATTGCATCCTCATTATACAGAAACCCATTATAATTTAACTAGCTATTTAGCAAAGATTCCAGCAGATAGCTAAATTTCACTTTTCAAAGGCATGTCTTCCACAGCACTGACATTAAAGATGCTACTGAAAACTTTTCCAAAGTCTAAGCAAGATGCTCAGCTCAGACAAGATGCCAACAAAAAAATGACATACTCCAGTTTTATTTTTCACTTTTTTGCAACTACAGGGACAATCAATCAGTTTAGCTGAGCACAACCCAAGTTAAACAAGGCATCTAAGTCACTCTTCTAATTTGTCAATGTTAACTACTAGCTCTCCAGAGGCAGAGTCATCATCCCTAGCTACTGTCATTGCTTATCCTCCAACTTTCATTTATTGAAGTGGTAGAAAAGAAAACAATCATCTCCCCTCATCTCAAATTTGTCAGCCACAGAGGGCTGAGGAGCTTGTCAGACAATGTGGTGCAGGGCTGGGTGCTGATGAGGATGAGGCCAGCAAGCACAACACAGCACTGGTAGGTACAGTCTAAATGAGAATGCAACTTTAATTGCTTGAGCAACCTCCAGCAGCTGTAGAAGTTGGAGTACCGCAGGTCCCGCAGCGGCTCCGTGGCATTTCGTCAGTCTGCAACTGACTGCACATAAATTCCACCTTTTCAGAAGATGCAACCTGTAACCACTTTCACAGCAAAGCTCTGGTAGCTGTCAGCCTCCCAAGGTCACCCTGCTCTCATCAGAGGAGCCAAGGTACAAACAAGAAGCATGTCAGAGAAAGATGAAGAGCAGCAGCTGTGTAACTCCAAACCGCCAGCCTCATCCTCGGGTTTGGGATCCCTAAGTGGCAGACACAGCTGGTATGGGATGCCTGCGCCAACAAATGTCAAAAAACAAGTGACACAATCCAATAACAATTGATTCCCTCCCCAGATCCAGCTTGTCAGGGGGCTGGGGAGGTAGAAAGGCTGAATATACGAAACGCCTTCCCACCAATTACTCAACACCAAAGGCTGCCAGGAAACCATGCAGTGATGGCCAAGGGCACCAAGCCCCTGGCGCAGGGACAGGACCACAGGGAGGTGGCTGAGCACCTTCCTCAACCCCACATGGAATGTCCCATTCAGGCATGGACAGCAGGGGAATTTGGGGACTCCCACTGCCCCTTCACTGTTGAAAAACAGCGCTGAGGACAAGCGCATGATGGCAGCATCCAGATAAGGCATTTCCTACTAACGTCTTGCATGAACATGTTTCTTCTTTCTCAAGCATAAGGGTTATGCCCCTGAAGTTAACAATATTTAAAATACTAGCTTCTAGTCACTTAAGAACAACCTAGAAGGAACTTGTTAATCCATATGGCTGTGCAGAGCCATTCTACTGCTAACCACAAAGAGCAGACGCTCTGTCTGCCATTGCAGCACTTTGAGGAAAAAACACACCAAGAAATAACAACATCCTCTCTAACAAACGTTTTTATCCAGCTGCTCTCCTACTGGAAAAGGACAGTTTTGTTTGGTTGGTTTTAGTTTCTGTTGACAAGAACTTTCAAAGTTGGAAGTTGCAGCTCTTCCTACAATGAACTATTCTGATAAAAAAAAATATGAAATAAGTAATTTACAACCAGGCCAAGGCCACTGTACTTCACCCCCACAACCGTATTACTGAGTAACCAGACACTGGTAAAATATCAGACGGTTATTTGCTAGACAGTGCCATGATGATGCTGACAGAAAGTGAGTAGAATGAATGTTTAAATCAGGAAGTAAATCAGAGATTCGGAAAGACTGGGGAACCTCATCATGCCAGGAGGTCAAAGGATTTTTTCAGCAACTCAATTCTTTCTCACTGGAAATGGATAAGAAGTTTACAGGCTTCTGATCTTCAGAACAGTCCGTCACACAAAAGGAGAGATGATTTCAAAGAACAGGGGCTGGATTATACATTTATAGATCACAGGCACATTTAACAGGTCAGAGGGCATCAGAAGATTAAAACATCAATGTTTGTAGAATACTGGCTTCTTCAGACAGTTATGCCAGGACATCATCATTAAGCAGAGTTTGCCAGGTCCTGAAACCTCAACAAGCATTTGTGGAGTGCTGGATAGAGATTTGAAATCCCTCTCACATTCTTCTTTGTTATGCCAACTTGCCCTTAAACCTCAAAGTATTAAACCTGAGAGAGATAGGTGAATTTACAAAAACTGCCATGGCACTTACGGATTAGTATTCAATTACCACTAACTGCATGTGTTTAACCACCAGATCATTACCCCAGAGTGACCACTTGGATAAGGAGAACTCACAAAGGAGAGAAGGGAGATATGCACTAAACCACCTGTTCATCATCCTGACAGGGTCTTCTGGCATGTTTAATTTCTATATATATATATATTTCCATGGCACAATGAAAATAAAAAATTACAAGCACTAAACAAGAAAGCCTCAAAGCAACCTAGAGGCAAAGGCAGGAATTTTAATTCCTTTTCACAGGTGGAGATATTTGGAATGTGCTTGCACATTTGTTCCCAGAAGTATCCTGACTAAAGCAGCTAAAAGAATTTGAGAAGACTAGAAAAATCACAGTAAATAAAATACAAGAAACCTAGTTACATCAATTGCCTTTCGTCAGTTACTTCTTCATAATTTGTTTGGCAACGATAAGACTAGAGCTGAAAGAATAACACTTGTTGGATGCTGTTAAATCTTCTGTACTTGCCAGAATCACTACTGGCAAGTACAATTTTTGTAAATTTGTTTCCAATTAGTGTATACAACAAATGTTGCTTATGCCCAGCTGAACTCAGCTTCCTGGAAAGTGTCCCTAACAAATGGCCATCTGATTAGTCCAGACTAGTGGGAACATACTGTATTTGAGTAAGAAGATCAGGAGAAAAACAAATGGCAACAAAGAGCACTAGGCACACTGCTACGACGCAAAGAGAGAACAGCAGGGCACCTTTGCTCATTTAAGGCAAAAATTTAAAAGGGTGGAAAAAACCCCAGCTTATCTTCCAAAGTCTTTTTATTGCCTTTTCTCAGGTCAATGACTTAAACCACACATCATCTTTCTGAAACCTAAGTGAAGCTTTCTGGTGCTCTGAACAAGTGATTTCAAACACAGAAAATATCTGGATTCTAGCCCTATTTCATGCTCTCTTTCTGAATCCTGTCACAAAGTAACTGATGACTTCAATCACACTGCAGCACTGATTTCCTCCCCTGGATCAATACAAAACATTTCTTGATTAGGTTTTTGGTGCTAGGAAGAATCTCATCACTATCAATCTCATTGACTGGCACCTTAAAGTACTAGTGTATGAAGATCCCAATATTTATTTTTAAACAGAAGTTTCCACGTGTACATATGGACTGAACTTGAAAAAACCCACACTGTTAGATAGCTCACAAAATGCAGGGGAAAGAAAAGGACAGGAGACAGAAGAGCTGTGAAGGGAGGTGGAGTAAGAACCCAAGGTAGATGCTGAAGACAAAGAGATATGGGGTAGACTTCAGAAGCAGTGCAGACTGCTGAGAGCCCAACTGCAAGAATATTTTGCTTAAATGCAGCCCACAGGCATGAAAATACAACTGAAGACCCAGTGACACACACTTTAGTTCAGCAAGAAGACTTCACCTCAAAATGTATATTGAAATCTAACCCGTAAGACTATTAAAAAATGTAATTTCAATGTTGCAAGTCCTACCTCCAGACACAGGCATTAATTTGTCATATTTATGTAGCAACTTCATCCTCAAGCTTCCTAAAGCATTTCACAATCACATATTTGCAGTACTGTGCAAATAAAACCACTGCTAGAGTGGCTTCCATAATAACCAGAGCACAGGATATCACTCAGCAATTAAAAAAAGGAGCCTGTGGTCAGGTCAAGACAACAACCAGGCAGGCAGCATTCAGTCTGTAAAAAGACAAGCTAAGCACCACTGTAGTATAGCTTATAAATCCTATACTTAACTCCTGCAGTTGCACTGCTTGAAAGAGTAGATGTATGAATTCCCCAAATCACACACATTTCGTCTGAATTCAAACAGCAATGACAACCTACTACTGCCACTGGCTCTCTCATTCACTCAGGTTGACTCCAGGGGCCCCAAATCTGCTGATGATCTCACTGTGTACTAATGCAGTGTTTAGGGCTGAATTTTGTTTCTCCATTTCTTTCTGAAAAAACAGAGTAATACCCATGCCAACTACATTAAAAAAAAAATCACAGAGGCTGAAGTCAGGCACCAAAAATCCTGTGAACTTTAGCCTGGGCAAGCATTATGATACAGTCTGGTTCCTCCTGACTGCATTCAAGGTACCTTACCACATTCCCCACTTTTGCAGGAAAACCAAATCCTGCATATAAACCATTTCACTACACAGTTCCAAGTAGCTCCCAGAACTTTTCAGCTTGTGCGCAGAATAAGCCAGAGCTGATAAAAAACCCGGCATATGATTAATTAAAATTAATCACCATGCATATTCACAAGCAGGGTGAACAGGATGTGTTTACAAAGGCTTGAATTTGGCATTTCCCCCTTTTCTGTGTCCATCTTTGCAATCTCAGTAGATCTGTGTATATGTTTGTGACCTATGTATGTGTTACATGTTTGCCAGGATGTCTGCACTGAGCTACCTCATGTGCCTAACCTCCGTGTGATTCAGGAAAACCAAAGTTAGAAGCACAAACTCCTTATACAGTAAAGGGAGAAAAACAAGCACTTCCTGGAAGAACTGACTTGATAGACCTAGGATGATGACCTCAAGTGGATGTTGTGAAAACCTCCTTAAACCAGCAAGTTTTTCCTACTTATCCTAAATAACTTCTTCTTCCCCTCTGCAGTGCCAAAGGTCTGCTTAATTCACACAGATTTAATTGACACAAAGAAATGAAAGAAACAGATGGCCAGAGGCCAGTGTTCACGCAGGTCTGGGTGTGTGAAAGTGCCCACTGTCAATGTGGACATGAGGAAGCAGAGTGTGTGAAATCGAGATGAGTAGGAATTAATCTGGAAAAAAAAATGAAACACAGTCGATATCATACAGGAAATTTATAATGGGCAATTGAGACTGGGTCCTCAGGACTGAGTGACACTGGTCACACATGTGGCCAAAAACCCCATGCTGATAAGAATAGCTGCAGTCAGCCTGCATTAGCCAGGAGCCAGTTCGAGAACATATGGCAAAACAAATGATTCAATGCAATCTGCTCATTCTGCTGCTTCCCCCAAATATTGCTGTACTAACATCCTCTGCTTCTTGCCCTATTGTGGAGTGTTACTATTTAAGAGCATGGAAAACACCTGTAGGGATGACACAGACCAACAGAATTACTAGCATGACAGGCAGCTGCGGAGCTTCTCATACTGTTTCCACAGATCAGCTTGAGATGTTTACATACATCTTGCTCCTTCCTCATGTGAGAGAAAGGAAGTGAAGGGAAACCTAGCAGGCTTGTCCAGTTTCCTCCTTTTTTCTTTCTCCCAGACAAAAAAGGATGCGTTCTCCCAGCTCATCTCTGCATTTCACAGCGGGCACCCCAGCCCCCAGCCATCACCATTGTCCTTAAATTCAATGAGGGTCACAACAAGCAGTTTTACCATTTAAAATCCTATTCACATCCTTCAACGTCCTAAAACATCTGCCTTCAGGTTTATAATCTCCTGGATAAAACTCTCAGTAAACAATGTAAGGTTTGGGCTTTTTATATTGAAAATGTTTTTCCTTTTATAGCTGTGGTTGTACAAACAAATAAGCAAGCACACTGTCAAGCAGTGACATCTGAGACATCAGTGTGACTACAACTCATCCATCTATCATAACTCTTCCCATATTTATTATTTTAAGAGCCACATATTTCCCCCAGAATCAGTATTGATTCAATAGTATTGACTATAAAAAACTCTAGTCCGATCTAAAAAAGAAAAAAGAAAAAGAGTATCTGCCTCTTAACGGAAAAGGGAAGGTTTGAAAACTTGAACCTTAAAAAACTGGGACAGCATGAAGTAAAAAACATATTCTAAGGTCTTCATCTAGGTTTGTTCTGTAAAGCTCAGGATTTAGAAGCAAATCTAATTATTTCTAGAGAACTTAACTACATGTACTCACGTAGTAGGCTGACAGACTGCTCTCAGTTTCACTGAGGTTCTTTTCCTCGTTCTGCCAGTAATCTGCTGTGTAACCTTGGGTTATTCTCTCCTCTCTGTGCTATTCCTTCTTTTTTATCTCTGCCTTTCTTGCTGTTGTTTGGGTCACTATAATTGTGATCCTTTGAAGCTCTAAACATGTACCTTGACATGTTGTAAGGAGTCCACTAAAATGTAAGGAACTACTCACAGAGAACATTTATACATACAGTAGTATAATATATAAAATAATACATTTACATTTTACAGTCGTGTTTTGTATATGTATGAAAATGCACCAAAACCACTGAAAGGTACTTATTTATCTGTGTTTATTACAGCTACACACTATTCCTTTCTCTGGACGTTTCCATTACCTGCTCCTATTCTGTTTGTTATTTAGAGAGACTCAATTTATGAGGCACACAGTACCATATCACAGTGTAGCTCCAGGTTTAGGTCTCCTTTGTTAGTGTGAAGTCGCACATAGCCCTTCTTCTTCACGTATTTGTATCTCACAACATCTTCTTCAATAGCAGCTGTATCAAAGCAAAAGACAATAATTAGGTCTCTAGAAGCTTACTCATTGATCTTCAGAATAATCAGAAAACACATGGCCAGATTCCATTGTCTGATCTCTTCCCCTAGGGTACTGGGTCTTCAGGGAATGTACTCTGCAATTAATCTATGATAATCTCACATCAATCTCTGTGCAAAACACTTTTCATTGGAGAAAACCACCAACTCCTCGAGAGCCAGCAATATAATTTTAAGTCACAGAAGATTCAATATTACACACTATAATTTTCAAGTAATGCCTACCAATCACAAACGTTACTTTGAAACAAAATTATTTCTTGTCGGACTTGGAAGCCAAGTAGGTAGTCACCAGTCAACCACAAATTGCTGACATATGAGGACCTACCCAGTTGTGAAAACAAATGAAGCCGTTACTGGAAGCATTACTGGAAAGTCAACCCAAAGGATCAGTCTAGGATGTTTCAGACAAAATCACAGAATGGTAAGGGCTGGAAGGGACCTCTGGAGATCATCTCATCCAACTGCACCGCCAAAGCAGGGTCACCCAAAGCAGGTTTCCCAGAATCAAGTCCAGGCAAGTTCTGAATCTCTCCAGAGAAGGAAACTCCACAACCCCCCTAGGCAGCCTGTTCCAGGGCTCCATCATCCTCACAGTAAAGCAGTTCTTCCTAATGTTCAGATGGAACTTCCCGGGTTTCAGTTCGTGCCTTGTTGCCCCTTGTCCTGTCACTGGGCACCACTGAAAAGAGTCTGGCCACATCCTCTGAGATACTGTTAAGCATCAACAGGATGCTTAGTCTTCTCCAGGCTAAAGCCCCAGGTCTCTCAGTCTTTCCTCACAAGAGAGGTGCTCCAGTCCCTCCAGCATCTTTATAGCCCTTCGTTAAGACTCTCTTCAGTAGTTCTATGTCTCTCTTGAACTGGGGAGCCCAGAACTGGGCACAATACTCCAGATATGACCTCACTAGTACAGAGTAGAGGAAGAGGAGAACCTCCCTCGACCCTTCCTAATGCATACCACTGGCCTTCTTAGCCACAAGAGCAAACTGCTGGCTCATAGTTAACTTGTCTTCCACCAGGGCTTCCAGGTCCTTCTCTGTGGAGCTGCTTTCCAGCAGGTCAATCCCTAATCTGTAGTGGTGCAGGGGGATTGCTCAGGGAATAAATTTCCATAGCATCAGTACTGACCAATTTTCCTTCAGTCCTCATAAATGTAAGTGTGCTAGGGAGCACACTTTAAAACTGGGAAGTGAGTAAACAGCTTGTAGCTAAGTAGTTCAGGTACCTGCTTCATGGGTAGTTTCAGGCACCATTGCAGTGGAGGTGAATGAAGCACTTACTGCTCCAGTGGAATAGTGAGCCTGTTTGCAGAGGCAAAAACAGGAGAAAAAGACATTAGATCTTAGAATGTATCTACTAAAGATACTATATGAGCTCTAGAAATACACAAATGTCATCCTTCTGAAGGCAGACTTTCTGCTCTAGCTCCTATAGAAAGAAATATATTCATGATGCAGTGATAATTCTCCATCTGTTACCCGTAACATTTGCTCTGATGAAACTCTAGTTAAGGCTGCCCATGCACCGAGCTGAAGGGGCTCATTGCTTCCACTACAATTTAATACATCATTATGCAAAGACTCTATTACGATAATTTATTTGTATGTCCACAAGTGGAGATATGAAAGGAGTATTGCTGGCAAGACATCTGTAAAATTCTCCAATGTTGCTGAGTAAGTGGAAGGAGAATCCAGTGAACCACAGAGATACTGTGGAGGAAAGTAAAGCAGCCCTCCTCCCACACACGGCCCTTCTGCGTGTAGAGGCACCGTCCCAGGACTCCCAATGTCTGTTTTGATCTTTGTAATTCTCCTGCAGAAAGGAAATGTGAATGTCACACATGGATTTTGTAGTAAATTATGAAGATCTAATAAACCTGGAGATGTGTTCAGCAGCTCTGGGGCAATGCCTGTGAAGAATACAGGTTAGGCCAGTGCTCTGTCCATAAGGTTACACTGCGTCCTGTGCAAGTTTTTAGTTATGCCCATCCACATCAGCAGCTGACAGTCTGACTCTCCAGCATGTATAGAGCTCATCGCTGTCTCCTTCTCTCTTTTTTCTCCCTACAAGTTTTGTTTTCTTATAACACTATGATGTCCTAACAAGGGGCAAGTGTGATCCCACCCCCAGTGGTCTCATACGCTCCCTAATCTGTCACTAAACCTCATTAAAAGCCATATGCTGCATTGCTATTTGTTTTTGTGTAAGTGTAATCAAAGTGTGAAGACACATACATCCCAGAATCATTAAAGGAAAGAATAATACTCTGTCTTGCCCATTTAAAACAGCCTTTGATGTAGTAAATCTAGATGCAGATGTATTGTTTCTCTTGATAACTATCAACACAGTAACATGCACCTGGAAGAACATCCTTTAAAATATTCCACTAAAAATTCTGCATTCCAGTGGAAAAAAATGAAGAAGCAGCTGTAGGTGATTTATATAATTGCCCACCAGGAATGATTCACTTGCACTGCCCTTAAGGTGTGCTCTCTCTGCCAGTAACTGCAGGAAGCAACGACAAACAAATTCAAAGCAAGAGATTACAACCTGGGAAGAAAGATTCTGCCAACATATACATCATAACCACACCATAAAGATTCTTCTTTCTTATTGTGCTCCGTTTCTAAAATGTTTAGGTTCATTTGCAATGATTTAACAAACAGAAACTCACTGACACATACAATGTATTTCTACGAAATCCCAATATGACTCTCATATTCTCATCTTTGACAAATTTCCATGTAACAGAAAACAGGAGTAGTGTCTGTTTATACTGCAATACGGCCTCTTAAGCTGGAAAACATCTACTACCATTCCAGAAGAAGTCAATCAGTGCCAAACTACAAATTAAGTCAACTTACTGCATTCAGCTTATCCACTTTCTTCTTTTCTGGAGCCTTCATAGTAGCTGCCAGAATATCATCACCTTTGAATTCCTTATAAAGCTCCAGTAAAGTCTCTCGGGTCTCTGTGTTTGTATTTTTCAAATAGTAAGATGGATCTAATTTTGCTTTTTCTTCATCTAGGTAAGACAAAGTTAAATCATTCAGAGTTAAAAGAAAAAATCTATTTTGTTCTCCTTCAATTTACTACAGATCTAGTTACAGAAAAATATTCCAGGTATTTCTACCGTTTTTAAAAATGAAAAGGTCTAGTAACTCTATTCCTGCAGAAACAGTAACAAATAGCAATGCATAACACTAACAACAGTGTCACTTGAAATATAGCACAATAAATGCCAATATTATGAAGTATAAGAGAAAAAACAACTTCAACTCAAATACTGCAAAAATTTCTTTGAAATTAAGTTCAATCAAGTCTTGTAAAATTTTTACAGAACAATAAAGACAAGATACAGTTGGGTACAATATAAACGTGTACCCTTTGTCTTATCACTGAATGGCCAGGCCAGTGATGCAACAATCCCAAGATCGGATCTTTAATGTGATACGAGAGGCAGGAGGCCACCGGACTGTAGAATTTTTTTAATTTTTATTTCACAAGTTTCACTTGCTCTTTGTCTTGGTATGCCTGCTATTTGCTGGATATTAAATATTCCATCTCTGAGCTAATACCCAGTTATTTTTAGCGGGTGAATACAAGAGATGCTTGCTTGCAGAACTAGCAGCTTTAGAAAAAAAAACAAAACAGAGAGATGAGCATAATAAGACCCAGAAAAACACACCACGCGTAGAATCAGCAATCAGATCTTACTAGAAACAGTTCTAAAACAAACCACAAGGGCAAAGGAGGTAATTTTTCCTTCAGCAATTTAATATCAGCAGACATTACTAAGCATTTAGCTATCAAAAAATCACAGAAGAATTGAGAAGTAAATTTCTTAGATAGCTAGAAAGAAAAAAAAAATACTAAAATAATCTGGGGACTGTATTAGAAAAAGCAATATCAATCTTTAAGATGGAAGATGTCCATTGCTATCCAGACAGAAGAATGGGCAATACATTATTGACACACATGAAAGTGAGCCTTGCAGACAGCTCTTGGTTCTAGTACAAAGTTAGTGGATTTAATGGATCTTTTGGCAAATTATTTTTCCTCCTCTTCTCACTTCTCTCTCATCTACCTACTCTTAAAGAATAGGGAAAGCTTTCAATAGAGACAGTTAATGATTTCTTGAAGACTCATGTCTTTGCTTCAAAATTTGTTAACACCTTTTGATGTGAAAGGGACACTTTCAACAAGTTATTCATGTTTCCAAGAAGCCTTCAAAGTTACCATGAGCCACTGAGGAATCCATCCAGAAAACAGTGTCAATTCCATATTGTTGTCCTTAGAATTTTTATATATGGGTTGGCGTTTTTTCAGCTTACCATCAATTCATCCTTACCTGGATCAATTACTTTTATGTTGTTCTTAACATGAAAGAAGTTTGAGACATTGAACTTATCCAGGTTTGTTGGGTCCTGAAAATAATAATTGAAAAAAAAAAAATCAGAGAGCTTGGTAGGCACCCATTCCATGCAACAGACTAGTTTGAAGGGCAGACACCAACATAACAAAAGAATAGGGAGAGACAGAATAGCTTCCGTACTCCCCAAACCAGAAAGATGAAAAAAAATATAAAGCGATCAACCCTCACAGAACATCAGCAATGAACCTGTTCACAGTAGGCTCCTTAAGGATCTGGAATTTAGTCCCAGACAGTATTACACATATTTCGCTGACAGAAGTTACTAACAGAACTAAGCTGAGTCTACCCTATTGTAGTGAGGAGATAGAAGGAGGAGTTGCAATCCCCTAATTCTTTTCTTCATTCTGTGGTGTGGCCTAAGATCTATGCAAATTCACATTAGTTTTCTCCTATTTATAACAGTGTGCCTGATGTGCACATGCTCTGTGAACTTTTGTAATTTGTTTCAAAATACAAATAAACCTCAGAGCAAGTCTTTGCAGTTCAAACTGGTTTGATATTTCATCCTTTTTAACTAGTGAAACCTGTACTTACAGAATTACATTTTAAAATAAAAATAATAACACGAAAAAAGAAAAAAAAGTGGTATTATGGAAACTGTGGAGTGACCACTCAAAAAACCCAGCAAAAATACACAGTCCATTAACTATTTTTATGCTACCTTTAGGTGTCTTCTGTCTAACTTTGACCTTTTGTTAGAGAGAGTGAGACAAGGAATGCCTACTGGTGATCTAGGTTACATTATACTACTATTAAACAGTCCTTAATCCTCTTCTTACAATGACTTCAAGATTTTCTCCTCAAGCTCCTCTGCAGTGCAGAAAGGTCAAAACATCAGCCAAGTACACCCAGTCATTTCTGGAAATTCTCTCTTACAGAAGACAATTCAAAATCTAGACATCAAGACATGTCCAGATTTTGAATTGTCTTCTGTAAGGTACACCCAAAAAAAATAATTTATCTTTAAGATCTTGTATTAGAAACAGATAATTTTTAAATAAAGCTACTAAGGAAGAGAAAATTTGGACCTGTTTTTTAACCATTTTTGTATCCCCTGACACCAGCACTCAGTTGTATTTACTATTTATTACCTCACATACACATTTATGTATGTATGAATAGAGATAATTTCAGCCTCGCTCTCTAAGAGTCAACAAGATGCATGGAGAAAGTCTGGAGAAAGGGCTCAACGTGCTTCCAGAATACACCATTTGCCCCCTCCCAAATAGTCCTCAGTAATCACGAGCTGCAGTTTCCCTGACAAAAAACATCATCTTGCACATAAACATACTACCTCAAAAGGTGAAGGAAGTAAGACTGCTTACCCTTTCCAAGAAAGGAAAAAAATAATCTGTGTATTAATATTAATAGAGACAAATGGGTTTATAGCAATCTACATGTCTGCCATTCATGGCAAAGCTGATGAGCAAGACTGACTCCTGAAACAGACTTTTATGGACAGGAGGGAGGGCAGGAGACAGCAGTAAAGATGAATCAGAAAACACTTGCACTATATTCCTCTAAATAAAGCTTCTTGATTTACCAATTTATTGATTGTTTAAAAATAAATAAAAGGACATCACAACTGCTGGTGCCTTATGAAACCAAGTGTTTTTGCTCAGGGTACCACAAATCAGATTAATTCAAACCATTTCACAGTCACAGTTCATTCAAACTTTGCCTTAGCCAGCCTAATTGCAGGCAAATTCAGCAAAAATGTTTCCAGTCTTCTTCCCTGCAAGGGATTTCTCAAGGCTCTCCAAACTGCCACTAACTTCCCCATAGACAATGCATTCATTATGGTATGAAGGACAGCAGAGGCCACAGGGCAGCTCCCTCTCCTTGCAGACCACAGCCATTCATCTGGTTTTTGAGAGACAACCCCAAACCCCAGATCTGAGACAAAGGTTCTCTGCACAAGGTTCCTTCACACATTCAGGTGGGCCATTTGTTCAAATGGAAACCTTGACAAAGGTTTGATTTACAGTGTTGTCCCTTGTGTTCCTGATTCTGCAAAGCAGGAGCCTCACCATGCATTGAGAAGGCAGACAATCCATACGCCTACTCCAAAAACAGTTTCCTTATGTCAGTGGAAAAAATCCTCAAAATTTGTCCTCAAGTTGACGTGAGAGTGTCATCTTACACAAGACACCTAGGGTAAGTGGCTGACATATTGATTCCTCTTTCTAAAATACAGTATCATGATACACCAGGAGAAATTTGATTAGAATGTTTGATTAGAATTAGACAAATGTGCATACTAAGTGTAACAGTACTGTGGTGAACATTAAGTTAAACACAAAACAGCATTTGCTTCTACCATTGCCAAGATCAGAAACATATCTGACCAGTCCAGCCACTGACGAAGAAGATACAAACTATTTCCTTTAAGATGGTACTGAGTTCTACAACACAAGCTACACATTTTTTTAAAGGTAGGTCTGTGTAAATTTTAAAAGTGCACGCTGTCGTTAGACATACCATTTCAGGAAGAAAATTGTCTAAACACTAATAATCATCCTGCCAAGTTCCTCTCACTGCATCCATGACAGTTGGTGGGCACAGAATCAGAGTAGTCTGACCAAGACACTGCAGGGACAGGCAGACGGACATACCTCCGTCATCAAAGCCTTGAGTTCTAATGAATTAATGGCCTTTTCTGGTCAGAGAAAGGCTGGACTCATGGGGATGCTCCCAGTCCTGTTAAGTTAATCTTAACAGGGGGGCCTAGAGCCCAAAGGCCTAAAGAAATAAGTGCTGTGTAAGTGCAAAGAAACCAGAAAGGAAGATGAACCCATGAAGAGTAAATTGGCCTACTTCCGTTTGTCTTAGCATGTTTAAAAATATGTATTCAAATTACCATGGGTAGCAGTCTCAGGGTTTTTCTTCTTAAGGTTATAAACCATAAACTTTAGTTTAGCAAATAACTAGCACAGATACAGGCTTCAAAGGGTTGCTAACTATCATGACTATTAAAAAAAAAATTCTCATATTTAAAGTTTTCCTGAAAGCTGAGCTCTGAAAACAGAGCTTCCAGTCTTACCTACTTAGGGAAATAGCTTAAACTCCACTAATCTTAAGCACCATCCACATAACCCCTAAAAAAGCAGGTTAACACCGGCATAGTTTTAGACCATGTGATTTCTTTGAGGCCTGACTCCTCTCTCACCACGTGGCTGGCCATGCTGCATCCCTAATTATCTTCAGGACTGTTAACTTCATACGCCGGCCTCATCCCAATGTGTCACTTCTTTACCAACCACTTTGCACATGTACTGGTGCAGGATTCGCCCTCAAAGAGCCCTCACCTACAACCGAGAGGAAATCTGCTCTGACCTTCTGTCACACGCAGAGTGAACGAGAAATAGCTGAGGAGTGAAATATCAATTACCAGTGTGCAGCTCAGCTACCTCCAACTTAGCTCATTAGTTATGCTTCCTGCCACAAATGCCAATGGTGTTTAACAGCTTGTCAGGAACCATGTCTTGTCCATGGCTGATTAGGTCACATAAACAAAAAAATTGACATAAGGAAGCACGTAACAGTATGAGCTTTTTTTGTCCTTTAACAGCAGCAAACCTGTTCGCATTCTACCCAATGTTGGGGTTTTTTGTCTTATTTCTCCCGGGAACCTCCTCCATTTCTGTGGTGCAAAGCAGATGCATTTCTTAGCGTGGATCTATCGGGGAAGGTCCTGAGCAGGCTGCCATCAGAGAACTGTGCCTACTACCACTGGCACAAGAAGGTTGATGGGGTTTCTTGCAATTCTTCCAGTGAAGAGCAACAGACCACCTCTGCCTTTGCTTTATCTGCAAGCACTGCCATTAAGCAGAGCCACACTTCTCACTAACTCCCCTCCCCTGCCGGCACTCAGCCCAGCAATAGCTTCTAAGAGTTTCCAGAGCAGGAATAATTTCTGCTGTACCTTCACAAATTCGAGCGCTGTGGTTTCTGGGTTGTCAACAAAGACACGATGGAGGATGAAGAATTGACAGAGGGTTAAAGGGGAAATTGTTCTTAATTACTCTGAACACTTCCTACCAAATGGGATGTGAGAGCAGGGTATTGCAGCATTCCTTCTTTGCTCTCCTCAGGACCCTCCACACTTGTTGTGATGGGAAGAAGTCCACAGGACTGTTAGAGCCCACCACTGTGTCCCGCAAAGCACTACTTGACCTGTCCCTCTCTGTGCCTCTTGAGCATGCCCACTCTTATATGAAGGAATCCAGATTATACATATTTGTGTGCTTGCTGTTAAGTTCCACATCATTACACAAATAATAATTTGCAAAACACATGATTGAAACACACATGGAATTTACAGTAACACTAATTAATAATAATTTCTACCAGACTGTTGACCAGATTTTGTCACAAAAATTAAATGGTGGACAGCAGACCTTGAGATCTAACACCAAATTACAGCCCTCCAAAAATTTACTTGGAAGCTAACTTCAAATTAGATTAAACATTTAGATTGAAAACTAGCTGAAAACCTGTAAAACATGGGACTGAAAGAATCACCTAGTTCTGAATCATGGTCTAATGCAATCTTGTTACGTCAGAACTCTTTCAAAGCTATACTGAATCCTACCTTGAAAACATTTGCAAACTGAAATGATGAACAGCCATGTACCAGAATGGGAAGCAGAAAAAGGAGGTAAAAACACTGCAAAAAAGCTTCAAGAATACCAGCCTTCCTATTACAGATCCCCTGTCCCCACAGATCTCTAAGTGCTTTACATCATACCTTACCCATTAAGTATAACTAATAAATCTTGAAGTACTTGAGCTGTCTGTGAGCTGGTAGCACATTCATGACATTTGCAAGGGATGTTAAGTTAAAATGAGCTGATCATCTTTCAAAGTAAAAGAATACGAGTGGGGGTTTAGAGTTATGAGAAACACAGACAAAATACAACAGCAATATTCCATTTAGAAGAGATATGAACCAGTAGAGTTAAGCAAAAAATGATCTGAAATAATTATAAACTCTAAGGAGAGAGAAACTTGGAAAAAAGTAACACATGCACTGTAGAAGATGTAAAACTTGAGTTTGTGGCAAGATTACACAGCTAAGAAACGGAAATTTCAACTTATGGGTAAAGAGCTACAGTCTAAAAAATCCAGTCACACTAAGACTGCTGGTGTCCAGGAAGGGTTTCATATGGAATAATGTCATGTGTGTTTCTGTTGTTATTAGCAAGATATTAAACCAGAATCCATAACATCTTTTGCCTGAATAACAGCATTCCAGTTTTGGTACTGTATCCTGCACACCAGGATATCATATTAGTCTTTGCCTCCTGCCCTGAAGGGCTGGATAATATCACCATATGTTGATGAAAAGCCACCATGCTCTACCCCAGGATATTTGCATTTCACAGGGAACAAAGCAATTTCTGTATATGTAAGTGTAGGAAGCAATGTGGATTCCTTTAAAAAGAGAAGCACGTCATAGGTTTAAGTAGTGTTATTAACAACTAAAGTTATGGTTCTATGTTTTTCACTTCCAAATCCAAACTAATTTGTCCTTTTAAACATGCAAACTTAATAGCAATAGGACACAAATGACTATCCCTAAAATCAAAGCAACCAGTTGAGGTTCTGTTCACCAAAGGGTAACAGGGGCAGATTATGGTTAGTGTTTGAATAATGTTTAGCACTGAGAACAGAACAAATAATTTTATGGAATTCTCTGTCTTCTGGAAAGAGCAAATTGGTTTTGTTCTGTTTTAAATTATATACATTAGGAGAGAGAGGTCAAGTTGAAGGTCAGTTGCTATTCTGGTAAAACATTATCCCTAGCAGTTGCAGGATTGTCTTTTATGTATCAATAAGGAAAAATACAAATAATCTGTAAACATACATTATTCAAATTTTCCATTTATCATGTTGTATTTCACTACCAAACACAAGTACCCATCTGCTTCCTAGGACATTTAGAGTCAGCCTCTGGAAACCCTGTTTTCTATTGATAAACACCATTATTACAGACAGTCCTATTCAGCTGTTATTTGCAAAGCAAAGAATGTTTTTTATAGCAACTTCCTTTACATCTACCTTTTTGCCAAACAGCAGGGTCAGTGCTACCAACTCACTCTCAATTCCAGCTCCCTCAGGTACCACAGTACTCAATTTACACGGGGGAATGGGAAACAACAAAGTGATACATTTCAACACAGAACTGAAAGGTTTTTAAGAGAAGCGGGATTTGGGACAGAGCTCTAGAGCCACAAACTGAAACACAGCAGATTGCAGTCGTGAACTCTGGCTAAGAAACAAAGCCACAGGTGGTAGAGCTTGGCAGCGCAAAGCCACCACGCTGCCTGCAGTGTTGTCAACAAGAGAGCTTGTAGAGGAGACATCAGTCTACCTTTTGACAACTGACATGAAGAAAATACTATGAGAAAATAACAACAGATTCCTATACCACATATACATAAGCAATTTTAATACCTAGGCTAGTCACACCATTTTAGTTGCATTTTGGCCTCAACAAAGCAAGTCAGGGTAGGGCAGTATTCGAATAGGAGAAATCAAGGTATAGTTGCAAGTTTGCAGGGGGTGTTGTGGAGTGCATTAAATGGCTCCTACTTCTCATTCAACACCCCGAAGCCTTTTTAGCCTGTTTGTTGAAAATCCTTTTTTGAAGAAAATATTGAATTGTATGAAGGGTCAAACTTTAGCTGGTTAGCAGCATCCAGACGGTCAAAATCTCTTCCAGTCCAATCCTAGTATCTTTGCTATTTCTAAACTTAGTTGAGAAGAGTAGACCACAAGATTGTAGACTACAAAAGTTAACACTAATCCATAATGAGTTCTTTACTTAACAGGAACAAATCTACTCAAGTACTATGAACATCATCCTAAAGAGACGTGAGGGAAGTACAGGCAATGCGTGGCTCTGACCTCCATGCAGCTGGCAGGATGACTGCACCAGTGACTGGACAACTATCATAGTCTACTTAGTTTCTGTTAACAGACATATTCCTCCAAGCAAGATAGAAACCCAGCACGTCAAGAACAGAATGAAGATTAAAAACATTGACAAAAATCCACACAGGGAACATCTAAATTGCTAGCTATCACATTTTGAGATTTAGGGGACTATAGCATCTGTTTGCTTTTCTGAAAAGTCAAAGCTAGGCGTGTAACAGAAACACACTCTTTATACATACATTCAATTCCAAACCTACAAAACATACCCAGATATTTTTAAATGATTGCACATTTCAATTATTTGTTCAAAATAATTTGGTTTCTATACTGATGTACAGAAACATTTTTAGTCACTCATTCTGTCTTTTTTTACTGTCCCAAATCCATTAGCAACCATGCAGTTACATTCAAATAACATTCTGTTGGGAGCTTTCAATCTGAAAAAGCTATGCTTTTTGCTTCCATTGGATTAAAAACATTTTACTTTGTTGCATTAGCTTTAACAGCCATGAGCCCAAAGGAATAGAGGAAAAACATTTATAAACATTCTGTTCAGCACCAGGGAGTAGGGAAGAAGGGATACATTTAACTTAAATTTAGACATAAATGAAAAATATTTTTCTACTCAAATTAGACTGTATTAGCCTTGGTTAGTGGCAATTAACTGTTCATGAGATGCATACTAACTCAAAATATAATGATGATCTCTGAATCTTTTTTTCCTTACTTTGAAATCATGCAAGCAAAAATGCCTGCTTTCAAACCAAAGTTTTAGATCTTTTGATACTAAACTTCATCTGTAAATAACAATCTTTTACACTGAAATTTAGAATGTTGTTTTAATTTTAATTTTAATTCTGATAAAATCAGTAAAAGACCAACACTGGTATCTTTTCAGAACAAAACCATTCTAAGCAAGCACTTAAAAGAAAATCCTCTGGTATGCTCCTTATCTTACTCTACATTTAGAGAAACTTTCTATTAAAAATGCTTTTCTGAAGCTTTGGCTCTTTCAGGCATCTTCAAAAGACTAAGATGGACATCAACTTCAGTCATAACGTAACATGTTGACTTCCTAAAAGTTTATGTACTTTACATTCTAAAACATGTTTCTTTTGATAACACAGACCACATATTGATGGCTGTCTAGAGCCAAATATGATTCTGGACATATTTTTACCTTTTGTCTACCCAGTCTTTTGCCAGTGCACTTCTGTTAAGTCTCACAATAAATTGGAGGTGTCACAGCAATTTTTCAGGTAAGATTAATAGAAAAAAACCCCAAAATATTATTTGTAGTTTCATATATAAAACTTACAGTTACACACAAGATCTTATATTCAGTTGGATACAGTGAAATAGTGAGCAACTGCAAATACCTTTGTCAAAATTCACATCACTGAATCATTGGCATTCCTGACTTTTTATGGGAACTTTTTTTTTCTCCTTCAATTTACAAAGTCGAAGGATCTACTTATCTACAAGGCAAACAATAATCACTCTAGAGATCTGTCAAGCTCTAAGTTACACGGCATCTATGATGTGGCTCATCTGGATAACTACAGGAAAACAGCAGTTCCCCTTCTACCCATCTCCGAGCCGCATACACAAAGGTCCTCTGTTCAATTATTCTAGATTCCTGCTATGTGTACATAAGTGTACACACCAAAACTTTATCCTCTGCAAAAAAGCTGTATATTAAGACATGTAACAGAGAGAAAAGCTTACCTGCAATGTCACAATGTCTTGCCGAGTGAAGGGCTCATCTGTCAAAAGATCCTTGTAGCTCTTTGGTTTTATGTTCAGCTGCTCAACTGCCTAACAGCCACACAAAAGACACAGATATTAAAAACTGGATTCTAACGTGTAAATATTACAAGTAAATATATGGTACCAATAAAACCCTGGAGTACAAATGATAAAGAAAACAATTTCACCCTTTGTTCTCAACTGGTTTAATAAATGAGAAACTTTTGTCTTTCATCCCTACAAAACTTGAGTTTTGTGTGGTTTGTTGAGTTTTTTTGGGTTTGTTTTGCTTTTTAACATGCACTGCCAAAATAACAAAAAAAATTGCTTGCAGTTTTCTAAATGAAGTATTTTACAGATGGTATAAGACAGGCAGCTTTAACAAGGGGTCTGTATCTCCCCCACACTGCCAGCAGCCCCAGGGGAGACGTGTCCCAGACCAGCTCATACAACAGCAGAGTTGCATTAGCCCCTCACACACTCTCCATCCTGACTGCTGCACCTAGCCTGAAGCAACATTTCTGTTCACCTGAGAAAATTAAATGATGCTCAACAAAGCAGCAGCCTGTTATTTCACAGTTAAGAATCAATATGGAATAAATGCTTTGTCATTATATGAAAAAATACATCATACAGAGAGAGGACTATGGAAGAAAAAAACAAACCAAATTTGTCTTATTCACCTGAATATCCTCTATTCTTGTCAGAGAAAAGTGGTAAAATTTTTCTAGTACCTCCAGAAGTCCATAAACTAATTCTATGCTTATAATAAACTGATAAATGCTATTGCTTCAAGAGGTGCTCTACATGAGAAACAGACCCTGTTGGCACAGCTTGTTTAGGAAGCCTGGTATTATAAATTGTAGCAAACTGAGCAATAGTTTTACAATATTGACAAGCATTTAACAATGACTACTCTTAAACTCCTTCTTGCCTTTTAACCACAGCAATCAAAGCATCATGCTTCCAGAAGGAACAGAAAATACTTTCTATTTTAACCTAGTCTTGACTGCTCTCACAGCTGGAATGAAGACAGTTCAACTGCAAATGAGCAAGTTTTCAAAAACATGATGAATCCAGCCTTTTCCTTAATTGCAGTGGTTTCAGCTTGTTTCTCTCTCAGTATCTGCATGACCTAATGGAATTTCCCATCAACGGATTTTAAAAAGCAGATACTTCAGTGTTCAGACTTTTTACAACACTGGATATGGATCCATTAATTGAATTACTTATTTGCTACTGAAAAATAAATAAATCTTGCTTTTACAGTAAGGATTATGCAAACAAGTCACAACTAAAATTCCATGGGGGTTCACATAAATGTTCAAAAAACACAAATAAAAATGCAGTTCAAGTATCCATTAAGGTATTCTCTCTGCTCTTTCCCCAAGTCCAGTTAAAATAATCTTTTTTTATTCATTGATTTTATTCATTTATAAATAGAAATGAGGCAATTTGTGTTTTGGTGGTGACTATCAGAAAGAGACAACAGAAAATCTGCTATTAATACAACTGAGGAGCTTATAGAAGCTACTCATTTTGGTCTAAAAGATTCAGTGCATGTAGATTAACTTAGGAAAAGGTTTTAAAAATATCTTTTAAGTCATATTCTAAGGTTGCTCACATTTTGAAGGCAAAAGTTGGACAAAAATTTGTGAAGGCAGTTCATCTCCTTGTACTTTCATTTCCCTGGCTGTAAACCAAGAATCAAACTTACCTATCTTTCTAAAGCAATTTGTGATCTTGAATGAAATGCATCAAGTATAAAGTATTAATAACAAAATGTAACAGAGAACCTACCTCATAGGCAAACACATTTCCAGTTGTCTTGATGGCCACAATATGGGAGTTATTGGTGAATACAGTAAACAGCACTGGACAGTGGTATTTACCTGATGAAGGGGAAAAGAGTTTAAAGTTCTTGTGACTGTTTTGAAATAGCTGATTTCTGTTACTTCTGTGAAGGATGTTTACATTATTTTTCAATACAAATAACAACTTCAGTGTGTATTTAATGGTGTCTTAACTACGCTTTGATTCTTCAATGCCACATAGAAAAAGTAACACTTAAGAGAACTATAAAGCAAGCAAGGAAAATACAGTTTTGAAATCTACTGCCTTCAGTCCCTCCACACAGAGCTTTGTCCAAATTGCTTGATATCTGTGAAGCACCACAATATAGTTGTTATTGTAACCAACGCTCTGTTGATAGTATGAGCCTGTACCTTGTAAGGTGCCCAGTGCTCTACTTTCAATGTTGTTTCCAGGAATAAAAGTTTAGCTTGTATCCTACAAAAAAGTTCACAGCAGCTGTTGTGAGAGTATTTTGTATTCAAATGTGGCAAGCAGAATGCCATTAAATCTGAGCACGTTATTCAATAAGGAACGCAGCTTCTGCTCTAATCAAGCTGTGAGTTTTCCCAGGAGGGTCAGCATAAATATTAAGCATGTCAACAACAAGAAAACTGATGGAAGGCAACGTACTAGGAAAAAGAAAAATGTCTGGATGATCTCAGCAGAAAGCAATTAGAAGAAAGTTATTAATACTTGATCAGTTTGCTAGAACTGAGGTTTGGGTAAGATTTTCGAAAGAGGTTGGGCCTATTTGGTTCTTTCTTCCTAATTACCATCTGAAAATCAAAACCAGCAGGGAGAGCAGAACAGAGCCTGCTCACAGCACCTGCAAAGCCAGGAGAGGCAAGCACCTACAGAGTGTTTCCCATTAAGTGCGCAGCTGGAGGAGGCACTCTGACCTCCAGCATGCAGGTGTAGGTAGAAGGCGAGGACTGTTTCTCTTAATGCCACCAGAGCTGAAGGAAAGCCACCATCACAAGGGGCTGAAATTCAAGAGGAAGTTTAGGAAGGGATCTTCGGAAGTGGCATGAGGGTATGGCCCTACTGATGGATACAGAAACACGCTGGTAAAATGTGAGGCCTCATTGCAGCTTCATAAAAAAGAGCAAATCACCACGTTTTTCAGTTCTAGCAAAAGCAGAGCCGCTGAGGGCACACAGTTGTTATCTGGATAGGAGGTAGTCAGCCAAGGAGGGATCATTACACAGAAGAAACGGCAGTATCTGAAGTGATCAGAAAAGATCCTACATAGGTAGCAACCACTCTACATCTTAAGATTTAAAGAAAAGTTTGCCGATAGAAATGCAACATTTTACTCTTCCTCTTTTGATGCATTTTCCCTTGATCAGTTAATGACGCAGCATGCACATTCTTAAGGAAAAGGCTTCCAACACTGTGTGGTTGCCATCATTCCACCCCAGCATAATGAACTGGACTTCTTTAAGAAAAGCACAATATCATGGTATCTTCCAAAAACCTTGGCCACGGTGACTATTGATCATTTTTAATGTCCACTCTTGAGACAGACAGAACACAAAACACAGAAGAAATTCATCAGCTGAAGAAAAGACCTTGTAGTCCATGGACTTTGGTAAGACAAGGAGACAGACACTTCAGAATTTTATTCCCACCTAATCCTTGCCACTATTGTTTCAAAGAAATCATTATCTGCCTTATAAAAGATTATATCATCTCCACTCTTTTATTCCTAGCATCCTCTCTTAGATGACAGATTTTATATCTTTAACCCTGCAGAAATAAAACTCAAGGCTGCTGTCTTGTGTGCTGCTATTCATAAAATTCCACATGTTCATTTAAGTCTAATTCATTTTATAAACAAAAAATTGCTCGAAACCAAGTGAACAGTAAATATTGCCATAGGCAAGTTAGAAAAAAGATAACATATTAGAGAAATGTAGCCTTTTCTGAAATTTTTCCTTAAAGTAAACAGTACCTTACTGCAGTAGTAGCTATAGTAGAGTGAAACTGCTGAATAATTTACAGCTCCCCAGTGTAAAGAAAAACAGAAATGGAACTTTAAAGGTAAACATGTCACTCACAAGTAGTTATTTCACACAACAAATAAAAACCATGATAGAGAACACAAACTATGTAACTTTAACTTGAGTAAGACAAACCAGGACTTATTAAAGCACCCATTTAAAATAAATAAACAAACAGAAAATTACTGTACTTACCTTCGCTGTTTTTAGCAAAATTCAGCTTTATAAGTGATTTGGCATCTAGTTTCTAAAGAAAATGAAGCATTAAATAAATTAATCACAACAGAATTTACCCAAGGAAATAAAAGGGGAACTTTAACATCAGTGTTAGTATTTTAATAGTACATAATTTATTAATAATATATTGCAAGTTGTCTGACTCATCAGAACCCTGGGAATTTAAGTCATACACAGTGCATGAAAACAAGGCTTACTGAGCCTGGGAACTGGGATACATTTATTTACAGTGTTGTAGTTTGACACAGTACAGTGCTAACCAGAGGGAATAAGCTCAAGAGGTTGCAAAACTGTCTCAGCACAAACTGAAATGGGAGTTTGCATGAAAAGCTAAGAGCAAAGATCATTGCTGCTGATCAGAACTGACAATTCAGAAGGGACCTCTGATGAAAGTCATAAAGCCAGCAAAGCATTTTGGCAATCAGGCTCGCTGCCTTTTCTCTAATAACTGTAATTTTTCTTTTACTTCAGGAAACGTGTAGCACAGCCTACATGATAACTAGCAATAATGAAGAGAAACAGAGGCACAAATTCTCTGGAGAGGCACTTGGGGTGGTGAAGGGAGTCCCAGGAGGGATCTTCGGCCACTTAATCCCCAGGTAGCAATTCCACAGAAGAGAGAACTGAGAGCGCAACTGAAATTGGGGTAATGTTCTTTGACTCCAGAGAGGACATCACAAAATAAGCTAGCTCCTGCTCTCCCACACTTCATCAGAAAAATCTCTATGGAATTTTTCTGCTGCCCTCTCTCCAGAGGGGCTTTCTGACATGGGGAGGGAAGAGCTGTCAAACACTTGCGGATGATCAGACTGCTCCCTCCCTGTAGCCTTCCCTAAGATATGCAAGCTGCAAGCACACCCAAAATACCAGTGAGCCTTCAGTAACGTGACAGGGCAGGCCCACATATGCCAGTCATTTCATAGGGTCAGTATGTGATCTGGGCATGTCACTGGCGTGACGGGGCATAGCACAACCAGGGTCACCCCACCGGCACAGCCCACCAGGACAGTCAGGTAGCACTCGACTGGGGCACCCAGCTGGAGACAAAGCTGAGCCCAGCAAGCTGCAAGGCTGAGTCAGGATCTCAGATATTTTAAAAAACCCAGCAAACCCTTTGAGTGTATCAGCTGTCAGAGACGGCTTCACTACCAAATTGATCCATTAAAAGTACACACAGCCCAGGCCTTTTAAAAGAAACAATCCGTTCTCTTCTCAAAACATGCACCTGAGCAGATGAGGGAGGCTTTTATAACCCAGACAGCTCTTTATAAACAGCTACGAGTGGAGACCTGCCAGGCACGGTGCCGACGCTGCTGGTTCAATCGTTATGACAAAAAGCGATAACAAAATTATGTGAAACTAAGTCAGTGGGCTTTTTCTGCCTAATCGAAATTCATATACTTGGTTCAGAAAGTACACATTATGACAGCTGGACTCATTCGTTTATAGGAAGTCACTTCTTAAATTTATTTCAGCCAACTGGCAGGCTCATTTGCTGCCAGAAAGGTAACCATCTCTCTCATTTATTAGCAAGAAGTTCAATGAGGGCTAGTAGAAATAAGAAGGGAGGGGAAAAAAAAAAAAAAAAGAGGGCAGGTTAGATTATATTTATTTAGGTGGCAGAAGACCAGTGCTGATACTTATCCTTAAGTGGACTCTCAAAAAAATCCCCAAGCCCCAATATCTGCTCTCTGCTGGTGTACAAAGACAGCAAAGGCAACAACAGCTTCTGAAACAATGAAGTGAATGCAGAGCTTTATTCATTTATATACAAGAACAAAATTGTCAAAGAAGTAGTATGGGAACAGGCGGTTGCCAAAACGAGCATATGATCACGGACAGATCTGTTCAACCTGAACAACTTATTAACACAAAGCAGCATCCATCTGTGCACACGTTGTGCAACAGCCCAAAAATTACATTCCGAAAAAGCTTCTTTAGAAATACAACCACTGGAAACATTGATAATTTGAAGGAAGGCCTTTAAATTATCTTCCTGGCAGACTAGAGCTATTCCCAAAACATATAAATAGATCATCTTTAAACAAAAATGGAAACAGTTCCCTGAGAAATGATTTAGCATGATTGAAGATTCAGATTTATACCTTGACAGAAATTTAGTGGAAAAGACAGACTAAACTGCTGTACAGACTTTAAAGGTAGCAAAAGCTCCATACACTGTTTCATCTGTCAACGTATGATGTATCGTTAGAAGTGCTGCCAAGTCCTCAGACTCTTACTCTATACCCAGGGAAATAGTATGGTATTTCGGGTCACATCTTTCCAAAATATGGAAAAGGGTTAGTTTTCAGCATCAGTTACTCATTGCACATCAGCTGCTTGTGGCATCTGCTCCCTGCTGAGATGAGGACTTATAAAGTCTTATATGTCAACAGGAAATAAAACCATACTGATTTTCATATGTGTGTTGAAGTACATGCGCTGCCTGGAGTGCACTTCTGGGATGAGAACTCTATACTGAAGTGCTGTATGAACGCTACAAACTTTTTCTGCCTCCCGCCAAGCTTGCGTTGAAGCAGTGACCTTGGCATGTCAGCTCACGCCCTTTAGAGCTGCTCTGCGCTTCGGTTCAGCCGCCAACAGCTTTGCGCCTGAGCACTCCCACACCGTATCGTGAGGGAACTTCCCGCTGCTGATAAAGGATGTTGTTTGTGCGAGGTATTTATGAAAATGGATGGAAAGGGACTGAGAGTTGTATATGGGAAAATAGGTGGGGGAAATATAATTAGGGAACACCTCAAAAATATTTTGAGAAGTTGACTAACATGTCTTAATGCATGGCTATACAACACGGGGATTCAGTGTTTTGTCAAAGGAAATCTTTGGAGCACCAAAACAGCAAAACCAGGTGCTGATCTGCTACACAAGATTGCCTACAAAGGCTGCTCAGTGCCAGAGACCCCGCAACTGCACACAGAGCAGCTGCAGGGGAGGGGGTCCAGCCCACACACCAGAACTTCCAGTAGGTCCAGTTTTGAAAGACCTACATGTTACACAGAAAACTATGAAAGAAAATGATATAGCAAGCCTGTATATGATTTTTCTTTTCCTCTCAAGTTCTTCATTTCACATGAAAATAGGGTTATCTTGTGTGTGGGTGAATCTGCTTTTATTTATTCTCCACCAAAAGTCAAAGCTTTCCAAGCACCATCACACAGTTTGTTGCCATGGAAATGACCTTAAGCCACAAACAAACACCAGTCTTCACGGGAAGAGACAGCAGGAGTGAATGAGTCCTAAAATGAGCTGAAGTACTTGTTTTCATGTGTTTATTACTAAGAAAGCATAAGAGACTAGAAAGAGTCAAGCAGAGGCTACAAAGATGCTGAGAGGACTGGAGCATTTCTCATGAGGAAAGGCTGAGAGCCCTGGGGCTGTTTAGCCCGGAGAAGAGAAGACTGAGAGGGGATCTTATCAATATCTAAACGGCAGGCGTCAAGGGGCCAGATTCTTTTCAGTGGTGCCCAGCAAGAGGACAAGGGGCAACAGGCACAAACCGGAACCCAGGAAGTTCCACCTGAACATGATGAAAAACTTTTTTCCTGAGAGCGTGCCAGAGCCTGGCCCAGGCTGCCCAGAGAGGTTGTGGAGTCTCCTTCTCTGGAGAGATTCAAAACCCACCTGGACATGATCCTGGGCAACCTGCTCTGGGTGACCTGCTGGAACAAGGGGGTTGGACTGGATGATCTCCAGAGGTCCCTCCCAAGCCCTACCACTCTGTGATAAGAAAGCTCAAAAACTGCATACATAGCTCAAGTTCAAAACAATTTCCAATGTGAGTTTCCCCAACACACACCTACCATCCAGTTTCAGCCAATCTCCACTGAAGAAAGCAAGGAAAAAAACAATGTTTATTAAAAAAACTTGATCTAATTAAAATTCTAAATTCTTAACAAAAACAAAAGGCCACAAGCATCCGCTGCTTCCCCTAAGCAGAAATAAGAGCTGCATATTCACTTCTAAAAATATTTTATGCAAGAATACTGGAAAGCAGACGCATTTCACAGCACTTAGTGCCAGCTGCTCCACAGCAAGGAAGAGCTAAAAAAACAAATGCAAAACCCGTGCAAGCTCTCTTCTCAGCTGACTCCTCTCTCGCAGGCACACTTCCACAAAGGCAGCCAAGGCTACTTTTGGCCATGACCTACTTTCTTGCAGCAGCGAGAAGCCCCACCACCCTGTGCACTCTCATCTGTCAGCGCTCGCTCCTGCGGGATCCCAAAGAGCAGCATCCTTTATCGATACCCAAAGCAGAGGTTATTATGACACGTAGGTTAGTGGGCCACTGTGGCAGCTCGCGGCTGAAGCATGCCGGTTGTTTCAAATTAAATCATTCTCTGTCACCACTGTGTGTCTCATGAAGATATGACCTACAATCTCTGTGCATTAATTAGTTACACTCTCTGAATCTCTTTGGTCTGTGGCTGCATGTTCTTCTTGTTAATGAGGCTCTGACCCTGTTGGATACCCAACAGCCTGAAAAGCAATCAAAATGGGCTCACTTGATTCTCTACCCACATAAGGGTAGAGTTGGTGACGCGCAGCAAAAGTTGTATTTAGTAAATACAGACTTTCCCATTCTGTCAACAGTAGCTGAGCTGGCGCTAAAATGTTCAACACTCGGACAGCCCTCTGCATGGCCTCTGGCAGGAACACACAATAATCCAGGGAAGCTATCACAGGGAAACGTTAATGTGTCACATCTGAACTGGCTGATCACATGAACACAAAATCATGCAGTGCTGCCACGGCCATTTGGTAGGTTCTCATCCCAACAAAACAAGCAACAGAGAGTTACCTCAAATAGAGGAGAAAACCAAACCAAATACTAATCTTAAAACACCGCGTTGCCTACCAAGTACCAAATTTAGCTTAACAACAGTGAATGAATTTTGTATTTAATTCTTTGGTTTCCCTTTAAAGATAAAGACCTGTTACTCTTTGCATAAAACTTCACATTTTAAGAAACCCTCTTACAATTTTCCCTGCTGTAAAACCTTCAAGAAATACAGGGATATGAACTGAATGAATAGTACTGGAACAACTCCATGTATAGTGCTACTGATTTCAGATCTTGGAAATGGATTTAACAATGATAAGTGGCACTGGTAATCCTCAGCAAGTCTACACATTATGGGAATGTGACTGGATCAGCAGCACTGTTTTACTAAACTACATGACGATGGCTTATCTTGTTATTTCATGAAAAATTTGGGCTCAGCAGATAAAAGGCCAGAATAGCCTCATGATTTAAGGTTTCCATGTTCAGTTCAAGTTCATTTATCACGTGGACAACTGTCTACCAAATGCTAAAAAGATATCCTCAATTCACATTCTTGGATGAAGCTGCTGTGTAACTGCAGCTTTCATCTCCTAGTGAACTGGTATGGAAATGGACACAAAAGATCCTTCATTACCCACTTCCAGACCACTGTATTTCCATATTTAAACTTTAATTAAACTGACACCATATGGTCACCAAAGCCTTGTCCAGAGAATCATAAAGATATGCTTGATAACACACATGGCTCACAGATACTAGCAATAATGCTGCTCTATCAAAGAACATATTAACAGGAATTACCATGAGAAAAAGATGTGTAATTTTATGTGCAAGACTAAGCCTGCAGTCTTAATGCAGTCAGAAGTCTATCAATCCAGAGACCCACAGCCAAAGACAACATGATACATGGAAAAGAACACTTTGCAGAAGCATCAAAAACCCAGTCTCCAATTTTAGTGAAAAACGGGGAAGTAAGGATCTGTGGGAAACCTCATGCTGCATCTCATTTAAGGCTATAGCGTTTCACAGCTGCTAGTTTTTCAAGTGTCACAATCACAAAACCCCTTTCAATGTGCACACTTTCACCAAAACACGGGAAAGGAAAAAACAAAAAAAAGAGACCATCTGTTCGGTCTGTAAAACCTAGATCTTTTTTGCCGTAAGGGAAATAATGCATTAGGAATAATGCTAGACACATTTACCTGCCTATGTCCAGGGCTGTCTTACTGGATAAAACACTGCCCATCACCACCACAGTCCCCATCAGCAAGGTGTGAGAGAGGCACAGCAGATTGGCCAGTGACTTACAACACTGGAGGGTTTTAAACACCTCCTTTTGATAAAGCACTTGAACAGTAAGTCTAGGCAAATCTCATCTTCTTCACTCTCACTGTTTCCCCAAAGATACAGGGAACGGAAAAATAAATCCACCTCTTAGTGGTGCTGGGTAAAACACATAGATAAAAATTTGGAAGAGAAACAACTAACTATCCACTTGTTCATCAGTAGCAAAGGAGAGTGGTAAAGTTTCAGAAAACCCAACAAAAAAGGAGTCATATTTCAGGTCATCAGCCTCACCAGGACGTTCATCTCCTTGGGCCCTCTGTGCTTTATGACTATTTCCAGTTGTGACGTACGACTTTCTGATCATTCCTCTGGGCGGGAATCATGTCCTCATATGTATCTATACAGGGGCCTTGAAAACTTATGGTCACTAGTCAAATATTAACTCATTTATACTGTTGACTAAAAGCTAATAATTTCTGAAGCAAATGAAGTAAGATGACATGGTTCAGTAGCTGCATATTGAAGAGTTCATCTTGTTCAAAGTGGATTCTAAGGCATTTGAGCAGCAGCCTGTGTCTGCTGTGCCCAAACAGAAATGTACCTGGAGAGAAACGCTTAACGATGATGGCTGTAACTGCACGTGCCTGGAAGACTCCTACAGGCCACAGAAATGCAGGCAGCAACAGTCAACTGGAAACAACAACAACAAAGAGAAAAGGAAGAACCACTGCTTGTCCTGGCTAACTCCTATTTATAAATAAAGTACCTGCTTCTGAAATTACCCAAGCGATCAAGACAAAATGCAACAAATTGTCACATTCTGAAAGCACCCTTCCTATCTCAACACATACACTGAGACTGTTTTCTGCCTTACTCTATTGTATAATATACCAAAGTATTATCAAACTACTTCAGGAAAGGATTAGAAAATATTCCCAGTGCTGTACCAGGTATTCACCCAGCATTTATTGTGTATGATTAAGAATAACTCTGTTCAAAGAAGATAAATTAAAACTAAACAGATGAAGAAGGACAACTGTGACCATTTAGGGTATAGAGAAGTTAAAGGCAAGAAGAACATCTGACAGGAAAATACAAGCCTCAACAAGGAAATGTAAAGAAAGCACTAAATTTCTCTGTACCAAATACACAGCTGTAAACACTAACAGAGAGAAGCGCAATTTTGGCACAAATACAAACGAGAGTAAGCTGGTCAAACCCCAAATTTACAGAAGATGTCTATCAGATGAAAAACCATCAGAAGAACCTCTTGGCAGTCATGGAAGGAAGAAAGCAAACACTGGTTCAAGACAGAGCATGCGGTTTGCAAGCAGAGTGTGAGAGAGCTGAAGACCTCAGAGAGTCTTCCAGTGTTCTGTTCTTGATCATTTCACCCTCTTTCTGCAACACATGAAAACCAACTAAGCTGGATTTGTCTGAATCATTTTTCAACAACAAAGCTTCCCTTGGTTTTATTTCTGTAAGCTTTGTTCTCTGTTCTGTAATAAGCTATTACTCACCCAGAATAAAACTGTATTCCCATCCCCCACTGAAACTTTTCCTACAAATAAACAAGAAAAAACCCTCCCTCTTTCACGTCAAACATACAAGAAAAAATATGGTAAATTTAACAGAAGGGGAAAAAGAGGAGGCAATTGACATTTAAACCTATGCAGTATCTGAAGACTTGACCGAGTTGCATCAGACAAATTAAGAAATATACTTTGAATTTCAAAGCTGAAGTTGTGCTGACTTCTTCTGACATGTATGGGAAAAGCATTCTCTAGAGGAGAATTAAAATTCTCATTTATACATCAGTTATGCTACAGCCAAATGAGACTTGAAGTCTGATACACCTAAATGATCACTCATTTCCAAAACCCCGAGGAGAAAATGTAGCAGACTACTTAGATTTCAGATACTAAAAAGAAAAGAAAAAGGGGTATACATCTCACCCATGTATTTTTCTACATAATGAAAAATATCTCAATTGGTCAAACTATTTTGCTCTTAATTAGACAGTCCCAGCACTTCAGATATGGAAAACCGATGTGGTGATGGAGGGTTCACAGCATTTTCCTCTCAGTATTTTGTACCTAGACAAAGGATGGAAATGCTCAAAGTAAACATAACCTCTTTGGAAACAGTAACAACGAAGAAAACTTTTCAAGAGAAAAAGATGAAAAGTCACAAGGAAAATCTGACTCCTGCTGCAGTGTGCCATCTTTAGAAGACCAAAATCCTAAGGTAGTATTACCACCATGTTGCAGAAAGGTCTAGAGAAGCACTCTGAAAGTGCATCACATTTAACATTATCTACAGATATTACATTTTCCTGACAAAGTATTCCAAAAGCAGCTACTGCTACGCTGGCATCAAAGAGGTCACCTTCAAACCACAGATCCTTGTCTGGTGACATCCATTACTTGCTGCTCATTATCTAGAAACACATCTGGACACAATTAAAGCAGCAATCTGTGGTAAATTGCCACACAGGCCATATGAACCAAGTTAAAAGCTATAGCCACTGCTGATTTAGCCAATATGGATCACATGAAACTTGAATTTGTCCTCTCCCCTGTTCAGGTCAGAGATCTGTTCCACTCAACTCAGTGTTGGACGAGTTTTGTTTGTGATCTTGATCTCAACACCTTTGACCCAACAATGTATGAAGCTCATGCAACCCGCTTACAGGAATCCATTCCTGAAGCACACAGGCCGCTGATTATTTGACAGAGGTGGAGAGCAATTTGTAGCGAACTATAAAGCCCTGGTTGAAACTTAACCCGTACTTTAACACCTGTTCCTACAGTACTTGATATTTCCCACGCTCCTGACAAACTGCAGCTTCTTTATTCAGAATATTGCAAAAGAAGAAAAAAAATACCTAGGCCCTCTTTCCTATTATGGTCACTTCTTGGGTGAAGAAACAGTTATCGGTGTTTTCTAGTTCTGTATCTGTGCTTTCAAAATATGTACGTGGTAAAACCACTTTTATGTTTAAGGAAGTTTCACCTTTGCTCTAATTTCTGCATCCTTTTCAGGCAGGATTTCCCTTATTTAGACAGCCAAAGACTTTTTTAGTGCATTAAAAAAAAGTGCTGCAAGGTTGTTTGTACATTTTTGAAGTGGGATTAATTCAGTGGTAAAAAAGTAATCTCCATATCTCCTCCATTAACCTGGTCAGTAAGCTTCTCTCACCACAGGACCAGCAACTGATTTCTATGAGACTGACTGAAATCTAGCAGATCAAATTGAAAAGAAACCATGTTTTCACAATAAAACAAAGTAACAACAGCCACCAGCATTTGGCAGAGAGCTAATAAACATATTAAAGGAATGTATTTGAGAATGACTTCCCAAAGTTTTGAAATAACAGATTTGGTTGGATTTTTTTCTTTTGAAGGTAAGAAGTTACCAGTTTTGAAAGTGCCTGTAACTGTTCAGGCAATCGTCATCCTACCAGCCTTATTTCAAACGAATGATTAAAAAGAGGGCACTGCTTATATTCCTACATGAGCAGTGCTGTAGGGAGGAGGTGTCCGCTCAGGCTCTGCCATTACTGCAGGGCATTGCAGGTACCAGATGTGCATCTCTGGGTGCTTTCAAAGCGCGGATCAGACAGGCTTACTGCATGAGGCAGGCACCTGCACTGCCGCAATTATTTGATCATATTAGTCATAATCTCTCTCCAAGTCATTTTTGTTTGGTAAATATAGGATTAAGAGTGTGGGAGAACAATAGCAAATATTTATCTTGTAGACAGAGCAAAACTTTGGGTACAGCTCTCTCTTAAGAAGGCAGATGTCCTACTGGGAAAAGTCAGAGATTTACAGTCTTCTGACTCCAAAAGGAGTCCTTATTTTCCCCATCAGTGGCTCTGCCTTCTACTACTTCTTTATATGCCCCAGACCCCTTTTTACAGCTGTCTTCAGAGGCAGCTCAAGCACAAAGCTTTCCTAACCTCAAAAAAAAAAACAACCCACCACCCAGAATGTATAATAATTTTCCTATTTAACCTAGTAAGAAGCTAAACCCTTGTGACACTTAAGAAGCTCTCTCTGGCCTGTAGGTCTGGATCCTAACCTTGCATGAGACAGAGCACAATACAAATTGTGCTCTGCCTCACTCAGACCAGAAATGTGACTCCTAGTCCCACACACTGACCACACGGCATCTTCGGGTCTCTTAACCTGACTCTTGGGCATATGTTACGCCCAAGCTAAATCAATTCGACTGAATCCCATTTGCCCTTCTAGACATACATAGGCAACATCCACACAGCTGCACGTGGCCCCGAACATGAAGATTGTCTCTCTGTGTTATACAGGATCAGCAAATACACAGATTTTAGTTTGCTCTGAGCAGTGCAGAAACAATTCACACAGGTGAGCTCTCTGAGTCTAAAAGCAGATGCACTTAAAACAGTCACAAAATGGACTTTGGACCAAAACTTTAGAAGCAAATACCAGAGATGAACTGCCTTAAATTTCCACAGAAAAGGGGGAACAAGGGACAAAGACCATAGCTACTTCTGAGACAGGGGTATTTGCCCAAGGATACAGAGCCAGTCTTGAATGGAGCTGACGTACACCACAATAACCTGTCCTGCCCACATGCAGTTAGAATGTTACTGAACCAGAGTGTGAAAATAGGTATTCATATCAGAAACATTACAATGGAAAGGAGAAAACAGCTCAGCCTCCATGTAACATATCCATGCCACAAAGAGCAATTTCCTTGAAATTCCTGTCAAAGGGCACGCTGCTACCTTCACGCAGATCTATCATCTGTTCATATTTGAGATTCCAACAAACCAGACATGCTCTGACCAATCTCTTTTCTTGGAAGCAGGTAGTCCTGAGCCCAGCTGGCTGACTTGTGTGGGCATGCTGGTCACTGCTGTCGTATCACTGCTACATGAAATGTTCTGGCAAGCTTGCAACTATCTGCAAGCCAAAGAAGCCAAAGTGCTGCTCTCAGTAAAAAGGAATGAGACTTTTCTCTTTATTTTTACGCTATTTTAGTGCAAACTCAGTCTTGGGCAGTGTCCTGACAAAGCTGACAAAAAAGGTAAGAGAACCAATGCCATTTGACAGGCTGTCATTCAGCTCCAAGAGATGCACTGTTTCTTCCAAAATTATTGGTGTATTAACAGAAGTATTTTTTAACCACAATGCATTATTAAAAAGCAGGAAAAAAATAAATCCAAAGGTACTTTCCAGAATACCTCGTGGGAAACTCTAGACAAAGGCCAATGGTGATTTGTTTCTCCTAAACAGATATTGGTGTTCATAATGAACCTCAGGAGAATGTTCAGGAAAGCAAAGAAAAAACCCCACTGTAAACCATGAGGAAGTATAGGGAAGGAAAGTGAAAAAAATTAAAATATTTTAAACATATCAAAGAATAACTCTGATCTTGGCATGCAAAACTTCTTTAGAAAGGAAGACTGGCCCAATAGACTCTGAAGAATCAGAGAAGTTACTTATAGATCAGTTCACAAACTTCCAGTTATAAAAGACTAGCATAGTCCTACCCCCCAGTAGCACTGCAAAGATAAATATACAGATGATTGCAAGGCTCTCCAATCCTCCACTGAGGGGTCCACTTCAGAAACAAGACAGCTAGACAGAAGTAGCGAGTACCATGAGTGCACCATTAACAACGTTGTTTCCAATAGCCTATTGACTTCTCTAAAATGTTTGGCCTGTAGCAAACCGTAACAACAGAAGCATAAGCCACAGAGGACTTCATTATAATTACTAACTTCAGGACAAAAAAATGTAAAAATTCTCCAGAGCCTCATCACCAATGACAAACCATCAATCTGCACAAAGTAACTGCCCAAGTCACCATACACAACATGGCACTGCAGCTAATCTGGCCCAATTCTCTTTTAAACAAACCCTGAGTCTTGGGTTTCTTAAGTCACCAACTCAATACTGAAAATATTTTCTGGTTTCCACAATGAGCAAGCTCTACAAGTAATAGAAGGTGCACACCCAATGACGGATTAAATAGAAGGCAGTACAGTCTAGAGATGCTCAAGCTCAACTCATTGACTTCCACTGCCACCTACCCTGCCTTGTCCCAGCGCCCCCTTCCTGCTTAACACCAAAAACAGAGCTAGCCCTCTGGGAAACAAAGGCTTCGTTATGACACTTCCTTCAACCCACTCTTCAACTACAGCTCCACAGGGCTG
Organism: Eurystomus gularis; assembly: GCA_013400335.1. Taxonomy (NCBI): domain Eukaryota; kingdom Metazoa; phylum Chordata; class Aves; order Coraciiformes; family Coraciidae; genus Eurystomus; species Eurystomus gularis. The sequence continues at coordinate 97,836 of VZZY01017413.1, forward strand.
GACGCACCAGGGCTGCGTGCTGTTCTGGAGAGGAAGCACCTCCCTTTTTCTTCCAAGTGATCTGGAACACCTTCACCTGGTAGAGGACAGAGCTGTACAGCACAAGTCCACCACTGAACAAAAGGGAGGAAGAAAGGGCTGCCCAGAGCAATACAGAGGAAAAGGGGATGCATGTCGAGGAGAGCTGGAGGAGCACTGCAGATCAACTACAGAAGCACAAGTCTGGGTAAACTAATACATCTCAAAGTCAGACCTTGAGCATTTATGGTTCACCAAGTATATTCTGCACAATCTCCCTTTCTCTATGTAACAAAAGCCCACTAGACACGTTACACTTCTTGCTTAGCCTTTACCTGAAGTAATTTTAAATTACATCACGGTTCACAGTCTGAAATGAGAACAGGTGTCATGGAGATGCTCTGAGTTAAAAAAAATTGATCTGGCAACACCCCAGAACTCCCAGTGAATGCACAGAGCAGTGAAGTGGTGGGAGGATGGCAAAAACAAATGAAATATCTGTAATTCCATTCCTTCTCAACAATACGTTGGTCTCTTCACATTTGAAGAAAGACTTTCAATCATCTCCGTTGCACAAACACACCTGCAGTTTGCTATAACTGAAGCTACCGAGTCTCTGACAGCCTGCTCATGTTTACAGTTTGGAATGCTGCATCTGTATTTACCTTTTCCTTGTGTCTGTCTGCTGGGAAAATCTTTAATCAAACACAAGATGTTTCAAAGGCAATCTCATACCACAAAGCCATCTGCAAACCAACCCATAATCCTGTGCAACGGCTGCCACCTAATGCTCTGGAAAGTAACTGCACTTACTGAAGGAAAAGGCAACCTTCAGAAGCTCAAGCAACAATTTCTGCTGTGCTCTCTTTTAACATACCAGAAAAAAATAAAATTCCAACAAGGAAATATTTCCAGTACTTCATATTTATCCAGTGCTTTACAACTTCACACTACTACAGAAAGTAATCCCTTTCTAATTATCATTTACGTAGAAATAGGCAGGCAGAAAACACACTAAGGTGCTGATCATAGTGTGAAATCCCAGTCTCACTGTGAACTATCACGACAGAGTGGGTCAGGAGCTTTCTGAAATCTATTGCCGAGATAACTCAAAAGATTTTGCAGCTTAAGTTTACCATTCATAATATCATCTATTAACCTCTTTAATCTGCATAAAGCCAAATACCCTTTTGGTTAGGAAACATCACTGCAAGTTTAATCACAGACGGAGAGGTGAGCCTGCCAGCCCCTTGCCCTGGACAGACTAGAATTCTGCTCATAGGAGGCAGCAGTACGGAGTCATTTCCGTCAGCGACCACTCAGGCTTTCTGGGTATCACCACCAGTGACAAAAGAGCTCCTATTTCCATCTGTACAGATTTTAGTTACGCCACATCTATAAGAAAGACAAGGTACCCTGGGAGTTTATATAAATGAACTGCACATTTCCTCTGCCATGCTATTTACAATCCAATTTAAAAAAAAAAAAAAAGCAAAAGCTTTCTTCTACAGACATAGTCTGAGGCTGACGCTACTACAAAGACCATTAGCAGGATGAGGGGATATCAGGTCTCAAGTCCAGAAGCCCTTTTTTTTTCTTAGCTAAAAAGAGATCCCTAGTAAACTTCTACATTAATTTCAGCAAATCTGATCTCACAAATACCATACTTGAAAACAGCACTCCCATTCAACTTCTTTTGCTTTCATTGAGGCATTTTTGCTTCTACCACACAATAAATAGGAAACTGAGCATAAGGAAAGCAAAGTCATCATGTGACTATACCCATCGTTACTTACTTCTCCTGTGATTGGATTGGTTCCATATTTCTTTATCCAAGGAACAATGCTTCTGAAGACAGAAGGGATAAAGTAATAAGTGACAAGCACCATCTGAAACCTCTGTTGCTAAGACTAAATGATGATTATGCAGCTGTAATCAGTTCAGCCGCACAAAAATAAAGCTAAGTACTGACAGTAACTTACAGTATGTCAAAGACTGTCCCATCTGGTGTGCAAACAGGGTATTCAAATGGCTGCAGAGACAAACTAGAAAAAAAGTACACATTCTTTTTAGCAAAATCAGCTGGAAATCATGATGACAGAAGCAAATAACATTTTGCTGATTCACTTGCACATTAAAGGAAGGCCTATACCAGTGACACTACTGAGTGGCTGCCAATATCCACTACCTGATTCTACATAAATTAGGTTAACAACTAAATCCACAAAAGGAACTGGAGCAGTTCAGTAACATGTAGGTGTCATCACTCACAGCCACAGATGTTGTAATACTCCTCAGCCTGCTTCCAGAGCCATGTTGGGCCCCACGAACACAAAAGACAGTTCAAGCAGAAACACTCATTGTCTTGTCACTGAAACGGGCTGGGGAGCAACTGCGATCAAATTCAGCATCCCCTGTTAGGGATGCTTCCATAATCCAGCTGCCTTTAGCCAAGTAGCAGTAATTTGTAGATGTGGATGGCAACTTCTTGAACTACTCAATTTACAAGAGGATTTCTAACCCAACTCTACTAACTCTCCTCCTTCACTCCAGCACTTCAGACAGTAGACTCTAAACACAAGAAAATTCTCATAAATATTCCTTCACTCACTGCCTCAGAAAGATCAGTGATTGACCAAACCTACTCTGAGCACGGAAAAGTAGACTCAAGCCATGATTACACAGATTGGAAAGAATGCAGAACAATTATCATGTACATTCCAACATTTTATCACTTGTGTATTCTTTTAGCCATCAGCTCCAATCTCTGCAGACGCTACTCATGGAAAGTACAGATACTGCTTCAGTTCTTTTTGAATTTTTTCTTGCTGTGTTACTACCAGAGGAGGCACAAATCCATGAAAGTAAATTGGAAGAACGTGGCTTCAGTAATAGTTCAATGTCAACAGCCTGATAAATAAACATTTCGTTTAATAACAATAAGGTACACTTGTTAACTTACCTGCAGTGATCAAATGATAAACGTCTAAAATTAGTTCGTGGAAGGTCTGTTTACAGAAACGAACAAATAAACAAACAACAAAATTGCAACAAATTAATAGTATTTTCGGTAAAAACAAACATTTGAAAGTTACGTTTTGGTACGTACATGGTGGTAATTTACTGATGACAAGGATAAATACACTAAACCTTGCAAAACTGTAACTGAAGTCGGATTCTGCAGGGCACAGGGACACTCCTCAACCGAAACTACATTAATCAGAAAAGAGCCGGGCCGGGCTCTGGCAGGCGGACAGCGCGGAGTTTAAATCTGGCGGTTAGCGCTCTACCCAACTCCCTCCAAGCGCTGCCCCGCGGTGGGCACAGAACTCGCTGAAGGCAGCGACAGCTCCTCGGGGCCGTGAAGCTCGCGTTCCCGCCGCCCGCCCGCCGAGCAGCCCCGCGGGCCCGGGGAGCGGGGCGCGG
>VZZY01017413.1:101688-140714 GCA_013400335.1 Eurystomus gularis
CCTGAGCCCTAGAACTTGGCGACAGCTAAATCCGAAGTTATTAAAGTTATCCTGCCGTAGCTCCGGTCGGGTCCTCCCTCACCGGCGCCAGGGTAGCTCTCAGGGAGAGCTGGCAGGTGTGTTCGGCCCAGGTCGCAGAGCGGGAACCTAGAATTCCCCCGGAACCTTCCTCATTTCCCCGTTCATTAATTAATATAATTAATTAATTAATTTTAATTAATTAATAAAAGCTCCTTGATTGTTCAAAACCACCCACTCGTGCCCTGAAAGAGTTCCGTGTTGATTGTGCCGCAGGCTTCCTTTGATAACATAATACAGCCTTAAACTGAGTTTTCATAGTTTTCAGTTTTCATCCGAAAAAAAAAGGTGCTGGATGTAAGCAGAAAATGCTAAAATATTCAATTAAAATGTTCATCTTAATTTAAATATATTTTGTTGCATGGAGTTTAAAATCATAATTTCCCTGATCTATCAGGTGGTGACAGAACCTCCCAAGAAAAAAAAAAAGGAAAAATCTACATAGCATCTGATACAGAGACAGCTCTTAATTAAAAGTATTTCAGCATCTCTTCCAAGACTTAATAATAAAGAATAACTTACTTTCCCTTAGCTAATTACCTTTAAATCCTATTAAATAGCATTCATTACAAGACTGGTGTGGACAGCACAAAGCTGATCAGAGGATGGCCTTCAGGAGGGGGAAACAGCCGCCTGGCTCAGAGCTTTCCCCTCTCAAACACCTCCAGAACTATCCACACTCTTTTGTTCTTTCCCCGTTAAACCATCACCCTGGCAGCTGCCTACACAGAACGGCTGAAAGTCAAAATCCATGGAAGCTAATAGCTGGACTCCCAGTGACTGCACCAGGCTTTGGACTGGACCCACCTTTTCCCCAGAACATGATGTCCATCTCCTGTTTTAATCATTTCAGTAGGTTCCCTGCCTGCATACACAAGCAGAAGACAAGCACAACCTGATGCAGCTGCAGCTGTAGCTGTCCCTGCTCACTGCAGGGGGGTTGGAGTAGATGACCATTAGAGGTTCCTTCCAACCCAAAGCATTCTACGAGTCTATGTTTCTGTTCTATGACGACTATAATGCCTGTTCCCGTGAGTGTACCCTAATTGGAAGATGCATATGAATCATCTCCAGCACTACCATGACTGCTTGTCACAGTACTAGTAAACTGTTTGGACGAGAGGTCGGGGGAAGTTGGCCCTGCACACAGAATCAAGCTGTGCTGTCACTACATATCTCACTGCTTGTTGAAAACTTACTGAATAGCTGCTAAGTCAGTTGTTTTCATTGCTCTTCAAGACACTTCAGCCTGTGTGTGCACGTGAAATTGCTATACAAAGAAGTAATCTGGTGTCCATTGGGTCTGGCTGTTGAATACAGGAGGCAATAAAACCCCCCAAATATGGGATTTTATTGCCTTAAAGAACACATTCCTCCATCTAAGATCCAGACAACCACAGACCTGCAGAGCTGTTGCTGCAGGGTCAGTCCCCCTTCAGCCAAAGTCCACAGTAGCACAGCTAGTCCTTGTCCTGGCTGGGGGTGAAGGATATTTTTTGTTTCTGCTAGAAGTTTAGGAGAGAAACTACCCTTTTACAAGGGTTTAAATACACTTACTCATTTCAATACTAATTTTCTTACTCAAAAACTTCTCAAAGTAAGGCAATAAATCAAGGCACACCTGAACACTTAGGTCCTGGAAAGAACCAACATATCCACTTGCTTCTTTCCCAGAACCAAGCATATTTTGGGGAAGAAAAGTTGATTGACTTTGCTTCAGTGGAATTCCAAAACCACTCCACAGGTGAATTGCTGTTATTACAAAATGCCACACAAGGAACATAGCCATAACTGCACAAAGCTTGTTTTTTGTTGCAGCATTGACCACTTCCAGCAGTGGTCAGGGGAGGGCATTTTGCTTTGTGTTGCCTGAGATAAGGAGCATTCCCACACAGCTTCTGGTCCCTCAGCTGAGATGTGGCTCCAAGAGAAAACATAGTTGGTCCAGGGAGATCACAAGTACTTGTCTGATCACACTTTCAGAGGAAAGGTCACCCAGACAGTATTATTTATTTCTAGACATGTTAACACGATTCAGCCTGCACTGACATTTCTGGAGATGCCTGCGCCTTTTGTAATAACTCAAGACCATGCTTTTGCTTTTTTGTTTTTTAAACCAATGCAATGTTCATTTATTTCTGTACTTACAAAAAGAGCCACCCCATTGTATCCCTCCCCCCAAAATGCCTTTTACAAACATTTAAAAATTAAAAACCAGATGATGACATGTTAATTTGGTAGAATTATTTTGAAACATAGCTTTTGTAATTAGAGTTAAATTTCCTACAAGATGACTTTGTAGAGATAGCCTGATTATTGGCCAAATAAAATTCCATATTACAAGTTAGCAAATTCTAGTACAAAAATAGTCCATGTGTTAGAACAGCCTCTTATTATTATTATTATTATATTCACAGGAAAGAGTCTATTGGCTGCATAATACCTTAATATTTACGAAATTTCTTTTTATGTGGCTCATTCATCTAATTTAATATAGTGTTGAGCCTCAATAAATCCTCAGGCAAAAAACCCTAAACAGGGTTAAATATGCTGTTCAGTGTACTCTGAAGTACTGTGCTTTTCACAGGACATCCAAGAAACCCCACAAACAGTTCTCAGCTAGTTTTGATAGTAAAATGAGATCCAGATCCAAAAGGACCCCCCCTGAAGTATATATCCACGACTTTCCATAGAAACAGAGGCCACAGCTTCGATGGTTAAGTTTCACCAGGGAAACGGTCTAGCTCATCCACTCATTTTCATTAATCCACTTGTGAGCTTCTTTAAAAACTAAAGCAGGTCACTCCTGAAGCATCTGGGACTGTTACAGCACTGCCTTCTTCAGGAGTGTTCCTACTGACCGGACTCTTGCTCCTCTTCTGTCTCTGGTTAATGCTGTTCAGCAGTTTCTCTCGGACCAGGCCCCACAGGGAAAATCTGGGGAAATGCTACTTGTCTCTCAAGATGTCTAGCTGCTCTTGATATTCTGTGAAAAGCCTCTGGAAGCGGAGGTTCTGTCCAATAACAGGAAGAAGCTCTTTCAACAGTTCTCTCTTTCGTAAACCCTGCACAAAAAGCCACAAAAGCATCCTCAGAATATATTACTTGATATCATGATTATATTCCACAGAGCTGTTTAAGATTCATGCCCTTTTCCTGTGTGGAGAGAGCTGTCTATTCTGTGTTCTTACTCTGCTTCCACAGGTCCCAGAATAAAAACTGTCTTTATATGTCTATATACTCATGAAGCTGCTGCAGCCTCTCCTGTTACAGACTCTAGGCGTGCTCTGAGAAGGGAAGACATTTCATTGACATGTCACAATTTCAGAATTGTGTCTGAAGAATGTGGAGACCTGAATATGCAATTCGGCTCCACCTGTGTGATCCTCAAGACAGCACCAGAGCTGAGACTGTGGCAAAAAGCATTTGTCTACAGTTTCACATGAAATAAATACCAGTGCCACGGGAGGAAGCCTGCTTATGAGATTAGAGGAGAGTATGGAAAGGGTTCCAGGATCAGCAAAAATAATTTGTGATTGCTTTCTTGCTACTAAATTTAATCATACTTTAAGTTCTATTGTCTATCTATGTTCTGTGATTTTCATGGGAAACTCTGCCTCGTTATTTGTTAAACTTATCAGGACTTACCATAACTGTTGATTCCCACTGACTTCCAGATGAGTAATGGACTGGACCCAGTAAATCCTTGCATAATTCTCGCAAACGATATTCAAACCCTGAATATTATCAGAAAATAAAATCACATTAATAAGCATTGTACTATATATAACCACTCCACAATGTAACTGACAACATTCAGGAAAGTTACAAGTATCTAGAATAAAATTAAGTAAAAAACATCAGTTTCTGAAAAAGTATATTATTCTTCTAACAGCAAATCTTTGGAAAGATGAGATTATTTGTAAAGGATTTATTTTAGAGTTCCAAATGGTTTTATTTTAAGTTCTCAAAACTAAAAACACTACTAAAGATTATCTACAATAGGAAGAAAAACTGAAGTAGATAGTCCAGTTTAAGAGCTGCCCTAATCTCAGCCTCACTCCCCTCTCCCACATAAATATACCACCTTTAAAAAAAACCCAACAGTTACAACAACAACAACAAAAAACCACTGGAAAACTGACAGACTTCAATGGCCAGAGAACTAATACAAAAGAGGTATCACAGGGGTTAGAAAGCCACAAGATGAAAACCAGTGAAGGGGAAAGGCTGTTAGGTTACATTTAATGGCAAGATATGAATTTGGAAAAATGGAGTCAATAGTGAAGAAAATATAGAAAAAAATCAGACATCCTTCTGACACATTAAAATATTACTAAACTAGAAGAGGTCTCTCAAATCTTTAGCAAAAGAGCCTATAACAAAATTAAAATGGATCCAATTAATATGCACAAGAGTTAAAATAAAAGTAAAAGACCTTTAATAAAACCCCACATAATTTCTAGGCTAGCTTTATTCACCTCAAAAATCAGAGGGAGGAATTCCCTTGCAAGTAACAAAGTCATCCCTTCAAGAGTCCCTTGCTAATCAAAGTACAATAGACTGAATATTTTAATGAATTAGAATTCATTAAGTGTTGAAACAATCATAGGAATTAGGGTCAATAATAGGATGTGCCATTTTCAAAATTTAGCAGACCTAGAAAACTAGTGAAACAGTAACACAGGTATGGCAAAGCAGAATTTGCAGTGACATCCAGTGTACACACACAGACGCGCGAGGCAGTGGCACTTGCTCAGCGCAAGATGAACCCTGCACACACAACAGAGAGGGTCTCAATTAGCAAAGACTTCTAAAAGTATAACCATCTCTAGCATAAGACCCAAGATGAATATTTTAATTCTAACTGGGGAAGGACAGAGAGAATAATATGCAGTTCCTCAAGCTCTCTTGTTAAGTAAGGTAAGGGTCAAAAGGCAAGAATTAATGAGCTCAATTTTAATTCTGCCAACACCTATCAGGTGGCCTAATATGAATGATTACACTTCCCTCTATGTAAAATGATCATGCATGGTGAGGAATAAGGCTGAATTAATGCAATGGGAACAACTAAATGTGGAATGCAGACAAGCAAAGATACAACAGAGATCTTTAGAATCCAACAACTACAAAGTCAGTGTGTTAACCTTATTCAACACAATAGTATAGAGATGTAGTGTATTCAAATATAAAACAGACACAAGTGACCTTTCTTGGGGGTTTCTTTCCTTTCAGAATTTAACTTGTGGAGCTCACCAGTACAGGCTGTTGAAACTTCAGAATGTAAAAAAAAATAAATATGAAGTGCATGTAACACAAGCAAATTCTCTGCAGTTTTAAAGTGCTCCAGTACAAAGTGTCAGAGAACGAGCAACTCTTCCATTTCACATCAGGCAGTGATGGTCTCTTAGCTGAGGAATGTTACGTATTTTACAAGGTGTGGCTGGTTCCTCTGAAACATCTTTAGTTGCTGCCAGATAATACATATGATATGCTGATAGACCACTGGTTTTTACAATGTAATTCCTATTACTGAAGTCCGCAGATGGCAGTGTTTCCCCAGACCACGATCTGTTCACAGTCAGCGTGTCAAAATAGGATTCCTGAGTATAGAGCACTACAGGAAGCAAAGGCACTTCGGTTTTGAGTCTGAACGTTAAGTGCAACCATACATATACATGACATGAACAGAGCGTTTCTTGAAAGTGCCTCAGAGTTGCAAAGAAGTAATACAGCATGGCAGGTCTCACCTTCATTAACTAGGTACCGTGCATAGATAAGGAGCCAGTGGCGATATTCATGACTGGACTGTAACATAAGTGCTGCTGCTATCTGGTTCTCCAGGTATGCAAGCGTTGTTTCTTGTTGCACTAAATGAGGCATGGAGAACAATCTTGCAGCTTGCCTTCCTGAACTACAAAAGCAAAAAGTTAAAATGCCAGCCAGAAAATCAGGTATTAGTTTAATGAATGTATATTTTTGTAATACAAGCTATTCTTTCAGAGGCACCTAGTGCTTCCAGAGTTCAAGCTTTTAATGACAAAGGCAGCACTTCACAGCCAACTGTCTTTCCCTCACTGGACCACTTACAAGTGTCAAGGTCCATAGAGGGTTTTCTGCCTCCTGTTCTTTTTCTCTTCCTTTCATCTGTCTTCTCTTCAAAAACACATGCTTATCAGTGACCAAGTGCTCCTAAATGTTTATAGGAAATTAAGATGTCTGCCTTTGCATGTTGCCTAAGATGTTGCCTTTCTTCAAGAAACAAACACAAGATAAAAAGTCAGCCTAAAGCATTTCTGGCAAATAAATGTCGTAAGAAGGCTAATTTGAAAAAGGTAACCAATTATTTCCTTTTAAAAAAAATAATCCTAATTTTTCAGTGTGGTGTTTTCTCTCTCTCAAAAAGAGAGCGTTGTTTGTTTGGATTTCAAATATTTTTTTCCAATTAATTCCCCTCCCTGCCAAGAGAATGGAAATAAAATTATACAACTCTGTACAGTTTAACAAAAAAAACTAAACTCAGAAGTAAAGGGCAGAAACAGCACAGAAATCTGCCTGGGAAATCTCATTCAAATCCAGGTGAGGATCGGCTGTTAAATTACCTCCAGGAGCCTGCTTTGATTCACACAATTCCCTGGTGATATTTAGAGATTAAAAATATGCAGTAGATGACTAATCACTCAACTTTCTCAAAGACTTCATTAAATAGATCCCTTGAGCACAACTGAACTACTCAAAATTTGTAGCCTACTCCAGAAAGCTGGTAAACTAAAAATTAAAATCTAAAATGTCAGAAATCCAGTTTAGCTAATCAGTGTTGAGCTCCCTTCCAACCTGGTATTCTAGGATAAATATTACAGGTACAGAATCATCAAATACTTTACTTATCCAATAAAGAGGACCCTTAAAACAATTCTGTTTAGAGCACGCTTTCCTGTCCCCCAAGCAATCTCAAAATAACATTAAGATATAAACTATAAGTGTACAAAGATTAAAAAAACCACCCCACTGTGTGAGCTACTGATAATTCTAAAGATGCCAAATGGCTCTGAAATTAACTCACTGATTCAAGCACATGAATAAACAAAAGGAAAAAAAAGACAAACACGTTGATCAAATGAAGCAAGTAAGTGCATACTTTGATGTTCGTCCCTGTATTACAGCTAAGGGCCCAGAACACAGCATGGCTTCTTGGGATGGTAAACTGTTCCTGAAGTCTGCGCACTGTGCGAGAGAGTCCTGTTTGTCAGAAACAAGATTCCTGAAAACAAAACAAACAAATACCAAGTTTAAAGAGCGTAGGCAGTGGTATTAGGGGATCCAGCTCTGTTCTGCCTCAAAGCCCAACTTGTATTTTCACAGGTATCACTGAGGTGCTCGGGAATTCCATGGATCCCAACCTGTCCCACTCCATGGACCAGTTCTGCTTGTGCTGTCACAGAAATGCCCCTCCCACCCCACAAAGTCCACAACATTAATTGTATAATACAATTTAGCATTAGTTTCGAAGGAAATGAACTTTCTAGTTGTCATTTTACATCTGACAAGAAGTCAGATCCCAGAACGCAGACTGGAATGAACACAGGTAATGACTTCCTTGTTAAGAACTTGATTTTACCTCATGCCAGGTCCCCCTCACCCAAGTCACCACAGGTCACACACATTGACAATCTTTCCTATCCCTTCACACACAGGGCATTGACAGTTACAGCTGGCATTTCCACACCTAATCAAGGATATCATTTTCACTGGTTTGAGATGCCAAGGGAATCAGTGGCTCAAACCAATGCTAAGTTTAGACTTTCAGACAGCTCAGAGGTAAAATGGCACAAATATTTCAAATACCCTTTACTGCTCTATCATGTTTAAATTTGTATGATGACTAAAGGGACTGCTCTTTTATATATTCCCAAAGCTGTGGTACAAACTAAGTAATGACAGCAAATTCAGAATTACAGCTGAGAGCATGTCTGCTGCTCCTTATTGACTGGGAAAATTCCTGCAAAATTTCTCAGTTTACCTAAAGAACAAATAAGGTGCTTTTTTCTTTTCCAAATGATTCACATCAAGTAGGTGACTAATACCAATTATTCTAAGGAGGAGTTAAAACAATAAGCCCTTCTGTCAAGCATGCTCATTACACTAAGTACAACAATTATATTAAGATTGCAATATGTTTTTTCCTCTTAGACAACAAAGAATCTGTTTTGGAAAGACACTGTAAATAATTTAACCATGGAAAACTTTGTATGGGAACTTATGCCTTGACAGGAAGTAAGAGAATCCAAAAGGAAAGCCTAGCTGATACCAAATAAGACTTTTAAGTAGCTTTTCTTTGTGTTAAGGATCAGTATCAGTAAGGATTGTATCAGTAAGGACTCTTCCATGGGAATTCTCTGAGGTGTAATGATTTCTTTCCTTCTACCCTACCTGACTTACTATTTTCATTAAACTTTTACATCCGGGAGACAAACAGCTCTCTTCAAACTTGACTTCATAGATCCAAAAAAATATTAAGGCATGATGGGGACTGACAAAAGTGCCTAGGTTGTATTTTCTCTGGAAACTGAGCAAAGTAATTTTAGCATGTCTAAAAACTCTCAACAAAACTCTGAAAATGGTTTTGGCCAGTTTTCTAGAACTGCATTATTTTACATAAAAAGTGAATTGTAAGGCTAGATTGTCTTTAATCATTGTCAACCGCTTGACAGATCCAACTGATGTACGTCAGCAAAAGTATATATAGGTATATGATAATAAGTGTATGCATTGTGTAGGAAAGAGTGATAAAGTAAGTTGTAGTTTAACTTTTTCTTTATTTTTTTTTAAGCATAACAAATCATTAATATGAATAAAGACTGGATACACAATTGTGAACCAAAGCAAAACTAAGCCTGGTGTGTGACCTACTCAGACTAACTTCAAAATATGGAGTGAAACAGAACATATGTCAGTTTACCCAAGCTGTAAATGCAGGAAATAACATAAAACTTACCATGTAGAAAGAGAAGGGTTAAAACAGTATGCCTTGCCATCGGACATGCTCATTACAGGTATGCCATGCTGAGTCAGCAAGATCTGAGAGACAGTTGCATCACTTCCTACAAGTCAAATCAGACCAAAGTATTTCTTTTGGATTCTTCCATAACAGTCATAAAGGTAAAAAATTATATCCACCATTAATTATCAGTCATAGCAACCAACACAAAAAGGCTCAGTGAATGTTATTCTCAAGCACTGATAGGAAGGTCCAGACAGAAGATAATGATGGTAAGCACCAGGCTCAGTGCAGGGGCATTAAAATCACTCTTCAGCAAAATACATTCTCATTCTTGATGCTGCAATTTATACAGAACATGGGCTAAATTGGAACTGTTCTCCATATCTAGGAGCAATCTTCAGCAATTCTGCTGTATCTTCTGTAATCCAAGAAGCCTTTATCTTTCTTTTTCCAATTAAATTAAAGTTCTAAAAAACAGCAACCTTAGAAAAGTGTGCTAAGAACGTAGTATAAATGGGATAGCTGGAGTCCCTAATTTCCCAGCATATTCCAGGCACAGGGTTTGTGCATGTAACTTCTAATGAAGACAGCTGTGAACTGTTAGTACAACTACTCTAGGTAGTTTTGATTAGTACTGCATAGATTAAAGCTAAATTAGAAGCCAATATGCTCTGAGACACTGTTTTTTGATAATTTGTTTTGTGTCAGATATTGGCAATGAAGATTTTGAAATAATGAATCTGAAGATAATCAGTTGCTGTTCATCGTTAATATAATAAACATGCAAAGTACACACAGAGAAACTGCTGTAATAGCAGATTTACATTCAATATTTATTTTGTGATATTCACAACAATGAATTTTCATACTTAGAAGTAAGTCAGAATATAAACTACAGAATCTTGTACAAGTCTGTTACCCACTGATATTCTCATTTCAGTTATTTCTGCAGTATTTCAACATTGTCAGTGACCTCCCTTTATTACAGAATAACAAAGGAAAACTCTTCGTTTAGGCTTTTTGGGTTTTGTAAAATTTTGGCACATTCATAAATGGCACTAAATAGTACATGTGGGCTCGAAGGTTGGTATCGAAATGACTCTTTTTATTACCTGAAAATATTGTTTGCAAAGACTCATCTCTAACAATGGCTGTCTGCTTGTGAACATCCCTGAAAAAGACAAAAGGAAAAATCTGCAGTTTACAAAACTGAAAGCTCCAAAATCATTTAAGAAATGCATTTCTTCAATATTCATGACAAAATGGGGGTTTTTTGGAGCCTGGGGTTTTTTTTTGACATTTTCTTCATTGCTTCGACAAAATTATTTTTGGCAAACTCACACCCCTTACGGCAAGACAGAAGTCAGTAGCAGAGAACAACTTCTGTGGCTGTTTACCAGGAAACCTCATTACAGCTAAGCAAACACTAAGGATCCAGATAGCTCCTTTAGGAGCTCTGACTTGCATGACACATTAGATTACATTCAACAACTGTAAACAAGTACTGCAGTTTTTATCTTGGTATCTTGAAGACAGCTAGAGTACTTCTAACTCTGAAACTCATGTACTTTAATGGCTAAGTATGATGGAAGTTGGAAATAGTCATATTTCTCCCCCCCCCAGTCCATTCTATATGCATGACAAGTCTATCCCAGGGAGGCTGTTTAAACTAGTAACTTCTAGCTGATCCTTTATCTTGCTTCTAGAATCAAATTAAGTAACATAGACTGTCCTAGAACACAGAAGAAACAAGATTCAAGTCCTGTCCAGTTAACTCTTCATATTACATCCAAAAGTGGACTTGAGCTTAGACCCGATGAGGTTTAAGTCTAAATTTCAACAGCAATGCATGGACACAATGGAACACGTACCTCTAAAAATCAGCCCAAGCAGCTGCTGCAGCCTGACACGGTACTTACCAAACAGAGAGCGTAGCAGCAGTGGTGAGAGCCATGATGTAAGAACCTGTGCAATGTAGGGTGGAAATGGGCGTGTTCAATATTATAGGAGGAAGAAGGCGACGACCACAAGCTGAAAATACTGACAATGTTCGTTTCTCACAGGCTACACTTACAATCTCACTAGAAAAAACACAAAACAAAAATGAAACGTTTACATTTTATCAAATGCGAGTACATAAAACCAGACGGATTTCTTAAGTTATCATACAACTTGGGCTAATTCCCCAAAAGGTAATTATTACAGCTTTCAAAAAAAAAAATCCTGGGTACCAAAAGAAAAGGTCAACAACTAGACAGATATAAATATAAAAAATATCATTTTAATTTATATACATATATGCATTTCATGCTTCCTCCATTTGATTATAACTATGATGGTCTAAGGAGATGGGCAAGAGAACGTTTGCAGGCAGAGATAGTGTATTTCATTAGATCAAGATGCATAGTTGGAAATATGAGTAAAGTTTGGGTATACACAAGCTCTTCTTCAGGCCTGTACTTAGCTTTAAAATCTGCTGCTTCTTTTTCAGAGCCAGACACGGCTCAGGCTTCAGAAATGTACTTTTAATTTAAACTCTGAGGTTGGAACTAAGCAAAGTTGAGAAAAATAAAGAGAACAAAAAATAGCAAAAGACTTGGGAAAATACTTCTACACCACAAAACACCCCATTTCAAGTTTTTCATTCTTTAGTAGTTAGCAGTTGAACAACTGTGACTTACCATGATTTAGTAAACTTGAATGAAGAAATTTAAAGAGGAAATGTAAATATACAGGATAACAGTTGTAAATGGCTAATGAGGAATTTGTGATGCTTTAAGTGTGCATTGAGCTAATACTGGGAGTGAAACTGGTTTTAAGACTAATAGTAGTATATATTTTTGTGCACAAAACATTTGTTATGAAAGATTCTGTAAAATTAACAATGGGGGGTGATAAAACCAGCAAATAGCAGTAGTCAACAGAAACAAGTGAGAAACCCTACAAAAAACTCCCCAGGATAAGAGTTTAAGAGCATCAAGGTATTAGACCAGGTTAGCTGGAAGTAGGACATTCTGAGCCAAGCCCAAAGAATCACAAAAAGGCCTAATACAAGTGATCCAGTTAATCAACTTTTCTAAAGAAATAGATAAAAATACCTTTAAAGCCTCTACTTATTTGTAAATATGTGGATTTAGGGGTAATTAACTTTCTGTAAAGTGTACTTTTGTACACCTAAAAATGTCTTCCGGCCTTCAGAACCCTCTTTCTCCAAAATATACTCTCTTACCAGCTTCCTGCTGCAGTGAGAATTCGACTGGTGAGGACTGTCTCCCATTCCTTTCCTTCTCGATTACACTTTAACCTGCTCAACTTTGAACCTCCCACTGTGGTCATTTCATTCTCCACTTCAAGGTACATTGATGGATCTGAACTTACCTGAAATACAAAAAAGAAAATACTTTTTTGAAAAGAGCTACTAAAAAAAAACCAACCAGTGACTACTATTAGATCTAAACCAATGCTGTCTTCAAAAACAGATTTAAGTATGGCATTCTCTGATTCTCTGTTTAAAGTGTCTTCAAAATACACTGTGGTACTTCAAAAGAAGCAGACATCTGAAAATCAGTCTTGGCTAGAACACAAATAATTTCTTTGTGTTTGGAGCATAGGAGTAAAGAAATGTTGTGCTAGTTTGCGCTTCCTAATTAAGGGCAGCAGATCAAGTCTAGATGTGCCCAGTCTCCCTGCAGTCTCACAATTAGAACCAGACCACAGGGTAAACACACAGAAAACTTATTTCATAAATGCCTAAAGTAATACTATTTACCAGTCTCTTCAGACGTAGAGCACCTCCACAGAGCTCTCAGAAAATACTTGTTTTTTCTTTTCAGCAGTGTACTACCAACACAACTGTAGTAACAATGCAGCAGTTACGCCTGTTGGAGACTCCTATCTTTAAGAGACACTCTGGTTAATGCTTTGGACTAATGAACCAGAGGTATTCCTCTTTGAAGCTTAGCTAGTTCAGAAGTGTCCTATTTTTAGCCAATTTGACATTAGCTTTTCTCATACATACTCTTAGAAGCTGAAGTATACTATCTTGCTCGCTTCAACAAATACATGTATTTAAACATTAATTTATCAAAGGATCTGAGTAATTAAGAATATTTTTAAAAGCAGGATTTTTTTTTAAAGTATTAAGCTTTTTTTCCTTAGTAGTCCACTCACTTGCAAAGTAAACGATTTCTGTGGGATTGGGGTTGGCAGTTTAAGTGCTAATGCTGGTGCAGAGATGCAAGCAGCATCCTTCTCAGAGGACAGTGTAGCTGGCGACTGGAAAAAAAAATAAATTGCAAAAGTAGTTACATTTTTCCATTAAAAAAAAGCTTAAAACAAAGATACTCTATAATATAGATTGATTTGAAAGAGAAATCTTTTAAACTCCAAATAATGCCAATTGCAAATGTCGATCTTTTTCCAAGTAGTTGTATAAATACAAGTTTTTAAATGTATTTTCTAAGAATTAAAAAACCAAACTAGATGTGGTCTTTTTTTTATGCCTCCCCTTTTCAGCTCAACTAATTAATGGATTGCATGGAAAAGCAAAGCTCTGAATACTGAAAACAGAGGACCTATATGGCCTAAAATGGTGGAAACTCTAATGCAACTTATCACTTCACAGTTCCTAAGAAATTCATAACCATTTAAGTTGTCATATCCAAGTCACTTTCTTGTGCTTGGGCCACTTGCCATCAAAGAACACCAAAACTTGATGGCGTTTGATTTTATTCTATACAGTCATTTGGCAGGCTACCACTACTTATCATGCTGGTACTGTTTAGAAAGTAGTTGCATATTTATATAAAGGATGAACACATTTGCCACATCATGTGCATCTGCTTTTATAATCTTAAATTTTAAAAAGAATAAATTTAGAGGCAAGGAACAGAGCTGGCTAAGAAGTCTGAGGGACTGATACTACTCATGTTTCCCTGACTTGATGGAACAAGTCAACAAGGGACAGACTTTATTAAATGAACATTGAAAGCCACAATGAATCTTATTTATTTCACCTGAACAGTTAAAGTTACAGGTACAAGTCTGGAATCTTTTCGAGGCCTTCCTTTTTTCTTCTTTTCTACCATTTCTCCCTCAAGTTCCAGTTTCCGTTTGGGTGCACTGGGTGGTTTAGCAGCTGGAATCTTCTCTTCGCTGTCACTGCTGCTCTCCAGAATATCCTTCGGCTTATTGTCT
The DNA here is from genome assembly GCA_013400335.1 of Eurystomus gularis. Classification (NCBI taxonomy): domain Eukaryota; kingdom Metazoa; phylum Chordata; class Aves; order Coraciiformes; family Coraciidae; genus Eurystomus; species Eurystomus gularis. The sequence goes on from VZZY01017413.1 coordinate 115,964, forward strand.
TTAATTAAATTCTGATCCTTCAGTCTGAGCAAGTAAAAAAATATATTTCACATTTTACAGAAGCTAATTCCAAAAGCTGCCATGTATCCTATGCACTGCATTCTCGTAGGTAAAGAGATACATTCTTAGCCCTGAGTGTACTTCAAAATGCACAAAAGCAAGAGGAGGAAGCTCTTGGCAAATCCTCTGCAAATGCGCAATGTGCAATATAAATGTAACCTGATGAGACATATTATCTCCTTTAAAAAAAATTAATCCAACTGACAGTTAGCAACCAGACAAAGCTGTAAGTAACAACTTTATTTTAGCATTTAGATCCAATTACAATCAGATCTCTTTCCCTGGGCTGATAAAAACAACTCAGCACTCTGTAAGATGTGAGTGTAGTTCACCTTTTCCCCTCCAACGGACATTACACTTTCTGCTTACTCATGCAGAGCTTCATTTGCCATTCTGTTGTCTATCCTCAAAAGTTGTGCTATTCAGTTGACTACTGTAAGATGCATATCTGCAAACCATACAAATGACTTTACTGCTCCGTTCTCCATTTCAGAATACAACATAACTAAAGACAACAAAGACCATTATACCCTAAAATAGGTCATTTAATCATACTCTTCGCATTCCCTCCAATAGCTTGTTATTAACTCACAACATTTTGCCACTTATTCCATAACCACTCGGCTTCCTAGAAATATCTTGCATAATCCAGATTTCTTTTTAGCATCTGAATTAAGCCAAACGATACACTTCTATCCATACTTCACTGACACATTATAAGCAATTATGAGAGTAATTTAATACACCTTTCTTCTGCATCATATAGTTAAAACTTTGACATAAAAATATTGAGGTATTTAGCACAAACATTTTCTTGATAATAAGTTGGGGAACCCATATACTTCTTTCTCAAGACTATTTTTTCTGTTGTTTGTTTTGGTGAAGCAGGAATACTTATGCCATAACACACTATGTCACAAAACCAAAGGCTTTCTGCTCTTTTTTTAAATCATGGGGATCCAGAGCCAAAACTCCTTAAAATCAAAGTGTCTTCTCTGCATGCCTTCAAGGCATAACACTGAAATACAACTGCAGCTATTATGATGATAGGCTGTCTGCAGACATGTATGGTAATTTATCTTGAAGTAAATCTCCCTCTCATACAGAGATTCAGGCTGCCTATTTTTGTCTTCTAAGGAGCACAGATGTAAGCAGCCACACATGGAGGCACGCACACACAGCCTCTGGTAACAATAGTTTTAACTCCAAATACTTTGAAGAGTCTGCTTGATCCTGAATGCCAGAAACAAATGTACAAAGGGATAATGCCAGCAAAGAATTTACCTATTTGCAGTTGTCCCCTTCCTTCCAATTGTGGAAGAGACCAAAGACAAATCTGTATAGTCTCATGTGCTCACACCAGCAGCACAACATCCATAACATGGAGAATCAGCGTTTAACTCTCCATGTTATGTTTGGTTTGGTTGTTGTTGTATTTTTGGGGTTTGGGTTGGTTTCCCCCCCCCAGGTTATGTCTTACCTGTCCACAACAGTCTGATTTGTATTTGTTACAATAGCAGTCCCTGAGGTGGCTTTGGATCGTTCTGTAAATCTAGAATCAAATGCTTTCATAGGTTCAATCTTGGATGGAGTTGTCAACACAGAGGAAGACGATGCAGGAGGAGCAGTTGAGGAAGAGGTAGCATTTACACTGTCAATAAGAGACACGAAAATAAGGCTTGAAAGAAATTTTGTATTGGTAACCTGCTTTACTCACAGCCACTAGCTAGCATTCATTATACTGGCTATATGGTTATATTGAAAACCTTTCACTCAAGTACATACATGAATTACGATTTTTCCCCTTTCATGCGTCAGTATGTTGCAAGTCTTGCCTACTCTCAGAAGCTGTTTATGATAGATCTCAGAGATAAGAGCTTCATGTGCCTGCACAGATATATCTAGACTAAAAGACTAATTCATTCATTGTGTATTTTTAACTCAGGAATGAAATGATACTTTCAGTTGGTATCTATGAACCCAAAGGGAAAGGATCACAATTTTAAATGACTGGGGTTCCCAGTTTTACCTCCTGTCCAGGTTACCAAATACTTTCCATTACAAGACTATATTTCACTGTTTATCAGTCAAACAATTTGGGCTGAAACAATTCATGCCAGGTTTTGATTTTGTTGTTGAAGAATCCAAACTAATTATTAGGCCTTTCCAAGCCTAACTCCAAAAAATAAAAAAAAAGGAATGTCTTTTCCCCAACTAAAGCATTCCAGGGATCTGTTATTTGAATAGCTGTTTACTTTAGAGATTTCTCAATTCATTCAGAGAATGAATTGAAAGAATAGCTCTAAGATAACTACTGTTTGTACTAAAAAGATGTTAGAAGTCCAATTCCAAAGAAGAGGAGACTTAATAGTTTCATTTGCCAATCATTTCTCATAGTCTACCCACTCATTTTTAAATCTGTGGCCAATTTCAATGGAATTTGATAAAGTGGTAGAGGTTCCAAAGAGATTGTGCTCTGACAAATGCTACAAAAACACAGTGAGAAGAAACTAAGTCAGCATTACCACCGAGGGAAAAGCAAGTACAATTTAGTTGTTCCATAATTAATTTGAAAGACAGACTGGCCAATCAGAACACGTGCACTGACGAGTCTTCGTCACGGTGCTGATGGGGTTGTTATACAGGGAAGCAATAGTACCATGTTTGAAGAGTGGAGATCTACAGGCCACAGGACAGAATTTGACAGAAAACAGGCTTCATTACCTCTACTGCTGGAAAGCCTTCTACCGTTTACTGATAGCAACCCAGTAATCTATGAGCAAGTCAATTTGCTACAAGCATTAGCAATCAACTCTGTATCTCATTGCACTGAAGTTTATTTCCAGAACTATACACATGGATTTATTCATTACTGATTTATCACTATTTAAAAGTAACCAAATACTAAAAAAACTTGATGTTTTCAGGAATGTTAGATTCTTGAAGTTTTTGCAGTAAGGAAACCTGGATTACAAAACTGTAAACAAGAATTAAAACCTAAATGGAGTCATTAAAGTAAAAAACAAAACTGCAAATACTGACCCATCTTTATTGGCTGCATCATCTGTTGGTTTCATACTGGCCGCTGTTGGCTCTACAGAAAGCTTTGAAGTATTAAGGGAATTTGCTGCATTAGAATCTAATGACATGAGCTGCTGGTTACTTTGAGAAGACATCATTGAGCCAGACAGAGATCCAGATATTGGGATACTATTGAAAAATGCTGTAGAAAAATCCCTAAGCAAAAAGAAACAAACAACAAATATATTTTTCAAAAACAGTTTAAAAATAATCGGAAAAAAAAAAAGCAACCGAATGCTTTATTCCGTTTTTCCCTTTTCCACATGTATACTAAACAAAATACCTAAATAAACCACCAACACCTAACTTTCCAGAGTTATTTCTCATATCCAAAGGGCGCTGAAGCCTATATTAATGTAGATATGAACCTGCAGTACACCAGAGTATTGTTTATTCATCCGTATCAGCAGAGAATGAGAATTAGCTTATCTATTAGAAGTGAGATCTTATAACTAAGAGAACACAGGTTGAAACTGTATTTTGTGACTATGCACAAGGTATTTCCAGCAAGTGCTTTAAGATGCCATAAGAGTAAAATAAATCAGATTTCTAACTTTGCATCAGAAAAAAAAAAGAAAAAAGATTAAAAGGTAAAGAGGGATTTGAAAGACGACTTCCAAATATATATATACATTTGGAAGAAATTCTTTACTGAGAGAGTGGTTGGGCACTGGAACAGACTGCCCAGGGAGGTGGTGGAGGTGTTTAAAAAATGAGTAGATGTAGCTCTTGAGCTATGGTCTAGTGGCTAGAGATGTTAGGATGAAGGTTGGACTTGATGATCCTGGTGGTTCTTTCCAACCATAATGATTCTACGGTTCTATGAAACATACCCAGTGTCCAGCTGAGCTATGCAGAGAGGCGTGATCCTTCTTCGACCATCTGCTGTTCGCGTTTCAACTTGTTTTTTTAAGAGATTCTGTTGGGGAATATATTTCATTGTCATTTCTGATAAATACTATTTTATTTTTCCAGTTGACAGGAATAGGTGTATTAGATGAAAGATGTTCCTCCACTAAAAATCTGCTAGCAAAGACTTTTTCCATATTGTATTTGAACCATGCTATTATTGCATAAATAGAATCAATCTACATTTTTATTAATACAAGTGTATTTTAATACCACAACTTTTTTTGACCGGTAGTAAGTGTTCCTTAAGTAGAAGTTCATACAGCACAAAGCACAACAGAATTCTGGTTCCAATTACTGCTCTCAGGCTTTATTGTAACATACCTTATTTTTAATTTAAACACACACATTTCCAATTCTGTATCTATCCATCAGTAGAAAAGGCATTTGTGGAGAATGCAATCCATTCCCACATTAGAGCCAAGTCTGAATCATTCTCATCTGTGCACTCAAGTCCTTCATTAAAAGTAGTGTTCTGTGTTTAAGGGAGAATTAAATAATGCTTTCAACCACCTTCATTGAGAAACTGAAGCACGGTTCTATAGTTTGACTGTTATTAGCCACCTTTGGTTTTCTTTCTGCACACCAAGAAGTCAGTACCCACCAGAGAAATATCCACAAGCCTTTTTCCACATAGTCTTACTTTGTTTAAAAGCTTTAAAAATTTTCAACAAGTCCTAGCAATGTCAACTGGACCATTCATGGGTTGAAAGGTGCCATTTAACACAAATAAGGAAACAGAAACTGGTTTTATCACAAGCAGTTTGATATTTATCAGCTTAGTACTTGACACTATAAAGTGACTGTCCAAGAACACCTACCTTTCTAATGTCCTCCAAACTCTCCCCGTTAACCATGCTTGCCACTTTGGGAGCCGCTGCCGCAGTCCCAGACGCTTCCCTAATTGATGCATTCTTCTGCTCCACCTGCTGCTGTTGCTGTCTCTGTTGGTATTTAAGCATCTCTGGATTCTCAATAATGGTGGTAGACAACTGAGCTTCAGTCATTATAGCTAGGCTCTTACCATAGGTGGACTGATGAATGTTGCTCTGTGGGCGTTAAAAACGTATCACACAAAAAGAGTGACTACAACTGCTAGCATGACATCACGACGTCTAATGTAATGGAATCACATAGATGAATGAAATCCATAAAATGCAACTGCCCAATGTATCATTTATATGCTTATATTGGGCTTGTGTATGGCAGGGTTTTGGTAGTGGGCAAGTGGCTACAGGGATGACTCTAGAAGCCTCTAGAAGCTTCCCTGGCTCCAGGTTGGACCCACCTCTGGCCAAGGCCAAGCCAATCAGCGGTGGTGGTAGCACCTCTGTGCTAACATATTTAAGAGGGGAAAAATCTGCAGCAGGGAGAGGAGTGGATGTGAGAGAAGCACCTATGCAAACACTTAGGTCAGTGAGGAAGGAGTTGGGGGAAGGTGTGCCAGAACAGATTCCTCTGCAGCCCACGGTAGCACATGGAGATTCATGGTGGAACAGATGCCCACTTGCAGCCCATGGAGGACCACGTGGCAGAGGAGGTGGCCAAGACTCTGAGGGAAGCCCACACTGGAGCAGTCTGTCAACTGGGAGGACTGTACTCTGCAGAAGGGACCCACACTGGTGCAGTTCATTAAGAACTGCAGCCCGTGGGAAGGACTCGCATTGGAGTTTGTGGAGGACTGTCTCCTGTGGAAAGGATTCCACCTTGGAGCAGGGGAAGAGGAGTCCTCCCCCTGCGGAGGAAGGAGTGGCAGAGACAACCTGCAATGAACTGACCACAGCTCCCATTCCCCATCCCCCTGCACCACTAGGGGGAAGAGGTAGAGAAATCTGGAGTACGGATGAGCCCAGGAAGAAGGAAGGGGTGAGGGGAAAGTGTTTTTAAGATTTGGTTGTATTCCTCATTACCCTACTCTGATTTGATTGGTAACAAATTAAATTGATGTTGGGTTTTTTTCCCCAAGTCAAGTCCATTTTGCCCATGACCATAATTAGCGAGTAATCCTTCCCTGTCCCTGTCTCGATCCACGAGCCTTATGTTCTGTTTCCAGCCCACAGCTGCATGGTGCTTTGTTGCTGGCTGGGCCTAAACCACGACAAGCATTTATACACTGCAGCTTTCCTTCTTTCTTTATATTTTCAGCTAACACTAAATCAATATGTAAAATAATTAGAATTAAAAGCTTTAGTTGCTAAGAGCAATGAGAGGAAAAGACATCCAAAAGCAATCAGTTTTAAAATACTTGCATATAAGCAAGTTAAAGAGTAATTTTATTAAAGCGTTTTGAAGCAGCCAGTCCTTGTTTCCTTGGCCAAATAATTACTCCAAATTTATAATGACGTGTAAGCAAGTGGATGTTTTCCAAACAGACTTTCCAGAGTAGAAACTAATATCACAATTAATTTCCTGACTACTCTTTTTTAATGATTTGTAGACAAGAACGCATTTTTCTGTGTTTAGTCACTACATAATTCTATAAATAGTCCAATATTTTAACTAAATCAATACATCCCTTAAATGTGATCACAGATTCTCTCACTGCTTACTGTACCTTTTCCTCCTCACTGAGTGGATCTCCAAGTTCGTCCTGGGAAAAGTCCAAAAACGCCACTGATCCATCCATGGAACACACCAGGATACCGAGTCCATTAAGGGTCCTGAAGGAAATAAAGGTACATCTTTGTTTTTAATCTCTTTTATTGATGCAAAGGGACAATACAATAAATTGCTCAACAAAAAAATCTTAGCATAAGATTTATTATCACAGCAACTACTGATGGAACCAAAGAAGTGGGACAGCAAGGAGAAAGGGTGATGGACAGCAGGAGTCCACGTGCTGATATTCCTTTGGAGTCTGCACACAGGAAGGTGGCATTAGAACAATGCACATACCCATGGCATGATCAGCACAATGAAAACCTTTCTGTAGGAGTAAAACAGAAACGTTCACAATGAACAATGAGACAACATTACAAACGTATTTGCTTGGATGAAAACACAATCATGCTATGAAAACATAATTATGTTCAGATATTACGATGATGGATCCAAGTCTAAAACTCTAAAATAGAAACGAGACAGCTATAATAATATAAAAGTATCAGATGTCTCTGAATTTACTCAGCCTGTTTTCAGAATGGACCATGTTTCTGGGAACATTGTATATTACTGACATTTCAGCCATGCATTTCAATTTGTAAACAGGATATAAAGTGACAAGCTTCCTGATGATCCTTTGTCTCTCAAATATCCCACAAAACTATTTCTTCAGAAATTGCAAAATGTTAACCAGCTATTACTCCTGATGACTTTATTCCATGAAAAATGTGCAAATTGCAGATAGGGAAATAAGAAACACTACAGGAAAACAAAACTATTCAAAGCTATTGTACTGCAACAATAGCAGCATTTCTCATGAAGTATTCAACTTATTGGCTTTCTAGCCTTAATTTATTAATGAAAAAAAAAAATTTTTGTTTTGAAAACTTTATGTCATGCTTCACTAAGCTTCATGGCAAAACCCATATGGCAACAGGAAGTTATACAATTGTAAACTTCAAAATTTACAGCATAAAACCACCAAGATTGCTATAACTACTGCAGCAGAATTTCAGAAGTTAGGACGTGTTAGAATTAAGATAACCTATGTAATCAGCTATGTGCCTACCACAAAAAAAAATTAGTCTTTTCTTGTACAGAACCCTTAACTCTGTAAATCACCTGCTGCATAGGTACAGAGCAATTTTTTAACACCATATACTGAGTGCTCTCATAGTTATTTCTCCCTATTCAAGTCTTGCAGCAAACTATTAACTTCTGCAGTTTTAGAACTTGGCCTTAGACAGAAAGCAGGAGAGAAGAGAGTACCACTAACTGCAGAAAGGAAAACAAGACTTGGGACAGTAGACTGCTGGGAAAGTGGGTTGTCCAACCCAACCCAAATCACTAGCGATATCCTGCGGTCTCTTGGGAAAGCTCAGCGCTTGCCCTTGTGCTACATCCTGTGGTTGGTGGACGGGGTGTGGCTGGGTGTAGAAAGTTCACTATCCCTTTTCTGAGACTTGCTACATGATCAAGCCTCTGTGACTCTTCAACACAGCAATTTACACCCTTTACATGGTGCCTCAACAACATGGTACAACATTTTTACTAAAACCAAAAGCTATTGCACATACTGTTTTATAAGTGAAAATCCTTCATGCAATTCAAATGAGTGAGTAGCGCGTGTGTGTGTATGTATAAAACTTAAAAAAAAAAAAGGGACTTTCTGTTTTGGTATATGGTGTCCTTAGGCATGAAGGAAAGATTGACCTAGAAGGTTGACCTGAATTTGTTGTATCTGTACAGTGCAATAACTTCTCATAGATGTAATGCACACAAAACTTGTCAATTCCACCATGTCATATTATAAAATACATATTCTATGAAAAAATTTAGAGAATCATAACAAATAGGAGCTCATTCCACAAGTATTTTACTGCATCATGTTCTAAATAGATTAGTTTTTATTCAGTTTTAATGTTACACAATCTCAGGTGACCACATACTAGTTGCTACTGTTACTACCAAAGATGTTGCAGCAGAACCAAAACCTTAAGGAATGTATTATTTGTGTTCTAACAGCTACAGCCTGCACTCTTTTAAGAAATTTCCAGTTAATGTATATACCTAAAGTTGAAAGCAACACTTCGGCTTTTGTAGCAAACAGCAGAAATCAACTTACCAGGAGATGTCCATGATAGACTTGTCAAACAGCTCATGTATGACAACTAAAGGTCTTTTCAGACATGTGAGCTTAAAACAGAAGAAACAACACTCAGCAATTTTGAAGCTCCACACTACCACTGATATTATCACATTGACACTCTCCCAGAGTCTAACAATATTCACCAAACAAGGTCTGGCCCGCAGACAGCTGTGTGTCTGGTGGTATATCTGAAGCACCTAGCTACCCATTCCACTACTGGCACAGAAAAGCTCTGGAGAAGAATAGCTGACATTCCACCCTCCCCTCCTTTCGGAAACACAGATTGAATTTCTTAACCAACTTTGCCTTCGCAAAGTGTTCCGTCGCAGTCACAGAACACTCTCTACCACTCAAAAAGTAATTCCACAGATGCTAAAGACAGCTTCTATTCTAAGCTTTACTGAGATACGGCTGTTGCAAACTGCCAACACAAAAGGAAGACAGAAAACAGATTAGGTTTCTGTGTCCTCACTCAGACTACTTGTCTAAGTGAGTGAAGGCTATCAAGAACAAAGGGAATTTGAGTCACAACTATTGTTAAAGAGGATTCACCCACACTTATAAATCAGCTTAGTAATGAAGAACTGAATATGAAAATTCCCAGTAACCTGTTCTAAATCAGACATTCTAAGTGTAGTCATCTTCAGTAGTTATTTCTTTTGTGTTTCCATAGGTCTGTGTTGTATATGTATCTATTAAACTCCCCAGGGCAAAGACTGCCTATAACTTTGCATCTCTACAATACTTAGTATAACCTCAACAGGCACTCTAAATTCAATCATAGTATAAATAGAAAGTAAAATATACGAAGAGTGATACTTTGATATGGGTACACACTGGTAGCATTGCCAGAAACAGATTCAGTGTAATGCGTTTAGCGATTGATGGATAAATATCACACTGGAATCTATAAATAGTAGACTGCAGTCAGCAATTTGTGTGTTCTGGCACATGTTCCCATCACAAAGCTTTACAAATCAGTTAAATTTATTCCCTGTCCTTTGCAGTTGCCAAACAACCCGTCTTGCATTTATAACTGTGAGAATAGCTACTCTTCTCTTCTCCAGAATAACAATTTTAGTGTAGATTTTAAAGTAAAACCCAAACTAGATATTTGAAACTTGAAAGTATACTTAAAGAGCTCATTCACTTTCACATTCCCTTCCATAGCAAAGACAGAAGCCAGGGATTGAAGCCAGAGCAGAGCAGAAAGATGAGCCATATATATGCTCAGAAACAGCTATGCTGTGCCTGCGATATTCTCCTTGTACCCATAAAAGCAAGACTAACAAACTAGTCTCCAGGAGTGATTAATGGGTAGGTGGGCTAAACATGGAGAAATAGTAAAGTCTTTTTCTTAAGAGACTCACATGGAGAACAAGTAAAAGACATAGTAAGAAAATAGGGCTGAATTATATTTAACTTTGGTAACACATTATTTCCTTTAACAGTTCCTCCCTCTTACCAGGGCAACATACTCTGCCGCTGGCTTCTACCTGCCCTTGGCTTTAGTTAAATGAATTAATACCCAATCCACCTCCTTCCCCACAGCTAATCCTGTAACAGAGAGAAAAAAAATCCTAAACATGAATATAAATATAAGACCTAATGCTATACACATGACCTTTGTTCTAAACCCTCAAGTTATCCAAATGATCACATTAGTTCAAAGGCAGAAAAAAATCTCAAAACAAAACCAAGCAAAAAAACCCCACTTACCCAGACAGAAAGGGATCGATCCTTACTACCAACAGCACAACAGCAGTAGGGACAACTTGACTTGGTAGAACTCCCATTCTTTTGTTTCTTCTTGAAGATTTTTGGATTGAATTTCTAAACAAATGAGATGCCCCAATTTTTGTTACAGTAATTGCATTTTAGTTGATCTGCTTTAAAAGTAAGTTTTCCACTTAAGAGTGAAAAGAAAACGTTTCAAAGGAACAAAGTCCCTAACCAGACTAAGTCCTTAACTGACCAAAACCACATACGCTTTCTGAAAGGACTTTCTGAATGCCTTAACAGGAACGGCAAATAATAATAATTTTACTAGTGATCAGGAAACCACTAGAAACCCAAGTCACTTTAATCAAGTCACTGAACAGCTAACAAAACTAGTGTTTGGCATTCCTAACATGCTGCTGTGCTCCTCCTTCTATTCTTGTTAATCTACATCCAGTTCTTTTATCACAAGAGCAAGCTGATTGCTTCTAACATGTAAAGTTGACTTTTTTTAATCACCACCATGCGTTTGCTTTACTAATCTTGATACTCATCTTCACCTCTTGTTCTATTTATGCATCAAACTATCAAAAAGCACATATTAGAAGTTTTACTATCACTCACTCACCACTACCGTAACTGCCTTCCGATGTCCTACAAAATCCATGTTGGTTTTCCATCCATCTCTCTCAATGATCTGAGCAGTAGGTCCAGAATTATTCATGGCATGAGCAGAAACAAGATAGTGGCCATCAGGTGACCAGCTAAGACGCAACACATGAGTTGTCCCTCCACACTGACAACAAAACAAAACAATACTAGAGCTTTAAAAGCATTCAACAAACAAAGGCTTTTTAATACTAACTACTTAAACTTTAGATCTAGGGAATATGATTAAAAAGGTTTTTCTGGATATAAAAGACTGACATTACATACAATTCTCCGTACTTCAGCCATGTTTATACAGGTGATCTAGTGGAACTTATGAAGCCCTACCAAAAGGGGGAAAAAGGAACCCAGAAAACTTTTTTAAAGGAAACAAAATGTAAGTTTATTTGGATGCTGTACATTCAGTATTCATCACAGTCCTAGTTAGTGACAGAGCTGCAGCATGCCAACTGCTAATAATGAGACTTCAGCTTGCAGTACCAGCTCACACGTGAATTTAAGCATTTACAGTCTATTACAAAGAGTAATTGCACTAATCACAACACACTAAAATCACTGCAAAACACTCTGCTCACTAAGCATCAGCTTCTGTCCCCAGAAATCTGATCTCTTGATCAAAGTCATCACAACAGCCCTATGATGCCAGACCAATGATCTCTCCTAAGGACTCATCTCATTTCTGATGGTGGCTTATAGAAGATAAATAGGGAAGAACATAAGAACAATACAATTAATGTCCCAATACTTCCTTGGAATAACCCCTCCATTTCCAAGAACTTAATGAATTGTTTACATAATCCATGTAAACCTTTGGAATCCACAACATCCAAAGGCAATAAGAGTCTCAATTTAATCACGTTGTGTGAGAAAGTAGCTATTTTTTTCCCCCTCTTTTGAACTTGCCATTCAGCACTGCTAAATTAATGTTTGTGGAGAATTAGAGTTCTTTTCCTAATTTTTGTTCATGCTATAGGAATTCCCTTTGAATAGTCACACATTCTGAAGTACCTCATCAAAGGGTTTTGTGATGCTCGTTTCCAACTGCCAGTCCATGGTCCGCCACACCTTTAAACTTCGATCATCAGCCTGAGAGGCAATGTATTTTCCAACAGGATCCCAGGTCAGCCCTTTCACCAAGCCAGAATGCCCCTTCAAAGTGGCAAGAATTTCTGCGCACACAAAAATTGAGAACAGAGAGTAGTTACTGATATCTCCTTTAGGACAGGCTGTTGAAGACATTTACAAGATCTTTTTGAAAGTGCATATTAAATATAACCTCCTTTAATGTACAAGCAATAACATATCAACCAAACTGGAACCTGTACTTAAGCTAAGAATGATGTAAAAATGTGGTAAAGAGAACTCTGGCCAGAATAAGGGGTGCAAAACTCTTTACAAGATCAGTGCAGAAGACCAGCAGAGCCCAGACACTTCAGAATAGCACTTCCAAGCTACAGAAAGCAGCAGTTTAACTGGAACTTCAGTTAAACATTCACCTTTTCCTCTGCACCCAAAGATTATTGCAAGAAATTCAGCTTTGTGCATCAAATATGAACTAATTCAAAGTCGTGACTGAACAGACATGCAAGCCTAGCAGACCTGGTAACCTACTTTCAGTCAAACTCTTACTTATCAGTCTGTGAGAGAAAAGGCTGAAACTACTGCACAGGCTACATAGCTAGCTTCAAAGTCTAAAAGCTCTGGTATTAGGATTGGAAGCAACCCCAAAATAAATAGGAGTTTTAGCTTACATCAAGTTACGTGGCAAGAAGCAGCCAAATAAAGGCACATGCTCCCTAACAGCCACAGACCCTCGCATGTCAGCCAAAGCTGTCCAGTGCACTGGCTGTGCCTGGCAGCGTGGTCCCTGAGAAACAGAGGCCTTAGGACTGTGTAAATTGCCAGCACTGCAGCAATGGGAGAAGGGAATGGCCATCAAATGTATGACTTGAGGGCTTCTGCTACTGTGAGGCTCCCCAGATTCTTCTTTCCTCCCCTTCATCATGTGAAGTCACACTGTTTATGAAGCAGCAGCGTTTCTATTGGGGTAAATAAGATAATGCCCCTTGAAGGTAAGTGAAATGCTGTAGGTACAAAGGTAATGGAGAAAAAAAAAAAAGCATATATAGATGTAATATCAGGCTGAAGTTCTATCTCCCTGGGATTTTGCAAAGGAGATGAAAAAGAAAATCCATGTAATAATGACTTTCATGTAAAATCAGCAGCACAACCTGAACATAGCTGTTTTCTACAGCAGAGCAGAATCCACTGTTCATTGCCCTCCAAACTGGAAGAAGGATTGACTCACCAGATTGTAAGTGTGTCATCTCAAAAGACAGACAACCATTCCTACATGGAGATTTTCACAGTGAGTGAAATACACCCATGGAGGGAAGAGTCTGTCACAAAGCTTTACATGCTTGCACATCTGAAATGTAAGCACTCTCACCTGGAAATTTGACAGCATTCCAGATGACAACAGTGTTATCCACACTACAGGATGCCAGCCAGGCATCATGTGGAGACCACGCTACATCCATGACATCTGTTGAGAAAAAAGTTTCCATTTAAGACATTGATGGTCATCAAAGAATCCAGAAATCTTTTTAAAAAGAACCTGTGTGGCAGTATTTTTTCTATCACTGAGAAAAGATTATCATCTCACTCGAGTGGAAAGTAAGAATGAACATAGCAACACTCGTTGGGAGTGAGGTTCTCCAACTTAAAACAAACAATGGGGAACAACAAAAAAAGATCCAAGGCAGAAAATGCAATGTTTAGTGGCTACACTAATCTTGATTTTAATCATAGCTCATGTCAGCAGGTGCAAAATGCATCTGAAATTATCTGGTTTATTCCTCTTTTTCATTGCTCTTTACTTGTTTTTTCTAAATAAACATTAGTATTCTTTGGTTTAGAAAAACTTTATCTCTTGCCAACCCAGAGGTTATTCATGGCAAGTGTGAACAATTCTTTACACAAAAATACAGTTTTGCTTCCTTTATTCAGATTCATTTTTAAGCTAGCAAATAACAAAATACCAGTTTCTTAATTGCTACTTTTTTTTTTTTACTACATAGCTGATGGAAGTTTTCTATGTTACTGGAAGTTACTTGTATGAAAATTGGCATTTGATTAAAAATGACATTTCCTTTTTGATTTTTGTAATTACTGACTTGCCACCAAATATATACATTATGAGCAAGAAAATGCAACACTGAAAAAAATTTTCTTTCCCCACATACCTGTAAATTACATTCATTTGACACCTTTTAACTTACCCCCTGAATGGCTTCTGAGAATCGATACACATCTCCACTGCTCAACATTAGTAAGTTTGCTACTAGAACCAAACACCGTGCTAGGTCCAATGTACCTAATTAAAATAGAAATAGTTATCAACAGAACCACCTTAAGTTCTTCAAACTTTCTTTCTGAAGAAAATCATCTGCACAATACACTTCTGTTTTATAGTCAGGTATTCCTGCAATGAAAACTGAAGCACAAAAATGTGGTTTTTTTAGATAAAGTAATTTCAGTTATTAAAAAAAAAAATAGCTTCAATAAAACGTGCAATTTCTACGGATAGACAAAAATGAGAACATTTAAGATAACTCCTCAGATGTCATCAGGAAGCTCTCTTCAAGGACAGAAGAAAATTCCTCAGCTCCTCGAGACTGCCCAGGTAGACACACACTCTAGCCCAGGAGAAGAAGAGACCAAATCTCCAGTACTAGTGATGTGGTGTCACAGGTTTCAGCTCCTTACTCACCAGGTGAAGCAGTGAGCTTACAAAAGGCCAGCACAGGGAAGAAACACTAAGAGATGTGACAGAGTAATCTACGTGAAATAAAATATAAAATAGAGAAGGAAGAAACATGCTTACGCAGCTCGTTTCCACACCATAATCAACTTGTCATCTCCCCCCGAAGCCAAGTAAACTCCATTGTTTGACCATCGCACACAGTTTACACAAGCTGAAATGTAGAAAAGAAAGTTGGTAAGATGAAAGAAGAGAATAAGTGGTTCTGGACTGGGGACAGAGTTTATAATAAGCAAAACTTGAAATGTTTAGGATTTAAGTTTGCTTTTTCCACTCAAAGCAGTTACTCTGTCTGCTTCAGATAAATGAGTTACTACTTATCTTTCAGTAGCAGTAGAGGAACTTCTTACTTTAAAAAACCCTGTTCCTTATTTTAAAAAGTTTCATCAAAAGTAGCTCAAAAGAAGAAAGATTAATATTCATCTAACAAAGGAAACTGCTTGTGGTAGATGAGGTGGGATTAAGAGAGCAAAGAAGGAAAGATAGATCTGAAAGAAAAGAAGGGACAGTTCGTTCAGGTAACCATACTTATTTCAAATGTAATGTGTAATAAATCCAGAATAATTTAGAGCTTAACCAATATACTTCATGTTTCCTTTCTACTCATTTCTTTTATTGTCCTTTCCTTCGGAGCTCCCAGTTTCTCAGAACTTGCGCTATCAATTACTTTGTAACCACAGCTGGAAAAAGCTCATAGAAGTTTTCCAAAGGCATCTATACTTCTTTGTACATTTTCCACATTTTAACAACATTTTCTGCTGAATATCTAAAAAAGTATGTAGCAAAAGTATGAGACCACCCTGCCATATCTCACTGCTTCTTCACCACCGGACAGGGCATGATTTTTGTAATTACAAACATGTAATGCTTAAGAGCTTTGGCAAACTACAGAAAAAAAAACAACAAACAACTTTGTTACCTAAGTGATTGTCCATCTGACAAAGCATCTTGGGAATATTTTCATTCTTTTCATCTTCCTCTTTCAGGACAGGAGCCATATTCCAGATCACAACTTTCCCAGAATCCTGACCTGTCCGAGAACAAAAAGCCCCCCTCATTTAAGCGCATGCAAAAAAGCTTTTCAACTTAATCTCTGTTCCAGAACAGATGCTAAAGTTTAGGTATTACTGCAGCGGGAACTTTGGGAACATTTGAATACAGATGTCATTCTGATGTAATTACTCTGAGTCAGAAGTGGTTTATTTTTCTTGAAGCTATTAAAAATACAGTTGTACAGTCTCGTTAAAAAAAACCATAACTGACACCAACCGTAGGGATGAACTGCTTATAATATACTTTTATTTTAAAAGAAAAAAGATATTTTCAAATCCTAAATTGCAATCATTGTAGCCAACAAAATTATTCACCATTGTGATCCAAATAATATTTCTGCATATATTTCTTAAGCTATTACATTTATATAATTGGATTTTTTTGTCCCAATAGCTCTGCTATTTAGCAGGTCAAAAAGCCCAACTTCACATTCAGTTCCTCTTTGAATAAAAGTATAGCCACAACTCAATTATTGCAGCTACTATCTCAGTGATGTCCAAGAGGATGAGTACATCAGAAAATGTAACCCTGCCTTCTGCAGTAACAGCACTTTTCAATACATTTTAATGACTTACATAATTATCTGTTTCTTAGAGATAGAAGTGATGTGTTTTTAAAAGGGTCAAACTAATTACAGTGTTGTGAAGGCACAAGATTATTATTATAACCCAAAATTGTGCTTTCTATCACTACGCAGACATACCTTGTCCTCCTGTTGCAAACTTGGTCCCATCTGGGTGAATGTCCACTGAAAATATTGGCTTTCCTGGAATTAGAGAACAAGCAGCAACATACTGAATTGCTTTATGCTCAGGAGAATGCAGTAACACC
Source organism: Eurystomus gularis (assembly GCA_013400335.1). Classification (NCBI taxonomy): domain Eukaryota; kingdom Metazoa; phylum Chordata; class Aves; order Coraciiformes; family Coraciidae; genus Eurystomus; species Eurystomus gularis. The sequence continues at coordinate 132,859 of VZZY01017413.1, forward strand.
AAAACAACCACAGCTCTTTTGGTTGGCGGGTAACTTCTTTGAAAAGCTGTAGTTGCAAGAATTACAGCTGATGACAGAAATGACAACCTATTGAAAGTGTATATGGAAGTTATCAAGCCATAACAAACCAGCGATAACCTAGGATATGCCAAATGCCTCAAAGCAAAATATTACCACAAAGCAAGCACCAACGAGACAAAACCCTATTTGAGTAAGGAATTTCTTCCAGGTTTCTGCAGTTCATTAGCTGATGACCTGAAGCAAGTTTTGTTTTGGTTTCTGTTTTTGTTTTTTTTAAATCCTCCCCATCTCAGACTGCATCTGTTGGTCACACAATTACCTGTCTCAAATTAAAATTCTGTTGTTGTGAAACTCTTCTATCCAAAGACTAGCTTTTATTTTTATGGCTTCCATGCAGACAGAGGAAGACTCTAATATTACTCTTAAATTCTTAAGTTCTCCATATGCTACATCTTTCAGAAGAAAACTAGTATTTTTATGAAAGTGTAAACTCTGTAACAAATAACAGTTAGGGAACAGTTTGGGAAATGAGACAACCCCCACTTTCAGCCCATTCTGCTCTGACCACTGGATCACACACTCTCCTATATGTTCACAGCTCTTTTAAACTTTGCAGGAGAAGGAAGAGGGAAGAAGTAAGTTTACTGCTTTCAGTGGTGCTCACAGAGCTACCATGAGGGATTACTTGAAGGAACGCACATGTGATTTCCACATTCAAATAATTTTTGGCAGCAGTCCCAACTTTTTCGAACTGGAATGCTTCTGCAAGTAAGATCACACACATGCCAGTAATAAGGCAATCTATCAAACAGCCAAAAGAGCTAGTACCCACATACCAAGATTACTCAATAAATTTTCCATGTATGTCAGCTCTTGCACAGCACCTTCATGATATGTGAAGACATAAACAATAAAACCTGGAGAATTCATCCAGCAATAGGTTTTATGTTTCAACTGTAGCATCTGAATTCCTTGACACTAAACTGCTAACAATTCCTCATTCAAATATCCAGTATTTCTTCCTTTTTGAGGGACATGCATTTTGCTTCATATCAACTATTATTTTCTTTATGTTGACTTGTTTTAAGGTTTGTTTCGATTTATATTGCAACTCTGACATGTGATTCCTCTTAAAATTTTTACAGGCAGCCAAGCAAAGACCTTAAGTACAGTAGGATGGCACTCAACTTAGATTCCTTCCAAGTCCTTTAGACTGCATAAAACACAAACTGAGACTTAGCTGTGGCTTTTCTTCAGCTTGTTGTGCCTGATTCTACCTTTTATTCTATTAACTTTAATGCCACATATAGGGCTAAGCTGAATATTTAGAGAAGCACAGGCAAGAAACATTTAGTTTGCCCTTCCCAGGATGTGGAAGTTCCCTTAAACCAATGCATCATTTGAAATAGTTTAACCTACGGACACGGAAACAGGTTATTCTGTAGACTTGTAGGTGGAAGAGGCTACCCTTTCAATTGGTGTCAATGGTCTTGGGCAAGAAGACTTGCTATACTTTCAAATCTGCTATGACATGAAGAGGAGAGTGCTCCTTCTAAGAAGGTAGTTATCAAAGACTTTGTAATCGTACTAACCCGGCTTGTTTTGCCTGTGTATCATTGGCACTAACAGGAAACAGTTCCCAGGCAAAACAGAAGGAACAGTATCAAAAAATTAGCCACACCAGGGAAAATGTCCACCTAGCCCAGTACTCTTGTGTTCAGAAATCAGCACTAGATACCTCCCTAAGGATCTGTAGAACAGTAAGCACACAATGCTTCTTCCTAGGATAATCTTCCAGCTCCAGAAAATGTCTAATTCTGACTTCTTGAATCAGAGGCCTTCAACAGGCTTTCCTTCTGTAAATTCAATCAGCCATTTCTCAGATCTATAATTAACATCGACAGCCCCTAACACAAAGGGATCCCCTGCTCAGTCATGGACTGTGAAGAACTGCCTCCTTGATGTACCCCACACGTGCTATCTGCTACTTTGACACCCCTTAATTCTTGTGCAAGACAACAATGAAAGAAAATCACTTGACATTCACCCCTTTTTGCTGCTCACAACTCTGCAAATGTTCACCACATCTCCAGCTCACTCCTCCCACTCCTAGCCCAAAGAGTCCTACTCTGCGTAGTCATTCCTTGTACAAAAGCTGTCTCACACTTTTGATCATTCTGGTCACTCCACTATGAGCCTCTTTCAGTTCTCCTGTATTTTCTGACATGGAGAGCAACTGGCATTGAAGACAGTGTTCAGATGCAAATGATCCATGTATTTATATAGTAGGATAATGCTTTCTTTTAAAGTTCTTTCCCTAGAATAAATTTGGGTTTAGATCTAATGAGCACTGAGCAGATATTTTCATAAATTATTAAAATCCTAAAAACTCAGACATCAGTGGAGGTTATCAGGTCACAGGGCATTATTTTGTATGTGAAGTTTTAAAAGAGAATCAACTTTGCACTGAGCACAGGCAGTGGTAACAAATGAAGCCCTCTACAACAAATCTACATGGCTCAACTGTGATCCAGGAAGGGATCTCACTTCACAGGTAACTAATCATATATAACGATCTACCCAGTAAACCTGGGCTTTTCCACAGAGTTTGCCAATAAGTTTAAGGCACGATGACTTGTGAACATGAGGCCCAAATCAAATTAATCTCCTATAAGAGCCAAGTAAATATTTTTTTCCATCTGATCAATAATTTCCGATAAACTGGACTAGTTTCACAGGTCTCAGTCTCACCAGCAATGCCCAGATGCATCCAGTGGTTAACCTTTAAAGGCATGCTTTTTCTCCCTAGAGACGTTCGTTTACTAAATCAAGTTCCAGATTTCCAGGAGTTTGTATAGATGAGTCTTCCTTTTTCCATATACAGGAAATGTCAAACTACACCCAGCCTCAGCCTGTCACACCCTCTTCTTGATACACATTCTGCATTAATCAAAACACAAACAGCAACTGCAAAATACTAGGTCATATACTGGCACAGCAGAACATTTAAAAGTTAACTGAGATGAAATACTATTTACAGGTCAGTCTGGATTTCATTTCAAATGGCTTTGGATATTATTCAAAGATCCAGGGTTAATAAAATTAAACATGGGACTGTTCAGTTGTTTAAAGAACACAATTTTCAGTTCACAACACTTTCACTGTGCTCTTCAACTGTAAGTTGAAATAATTTTCTTAGTGGAGGAAAGCATAAACTTAAGATGACAAGAGCAAACCAAAGAGGGAAGCAACTACTTACGAACTAGCTCACAACCACAGGGCATCATGATTTCATTCCTGGCTCTCGCAGCAACGACCTGCTGGTGAAGCCAAGTGTAGCAGAGGAACTGCATGTTTCAGCACCAGAAAGCACAGAGACTCATGGTAGTATAATCCAGATTAGAGAGCACCTCATTTGGACCCTTTGGGCAATCCTGAGAAAGGAGTTGTAGCTTTACTAGTTATTAGAAAGCGGTGTACCAACGTCACAGACAATTCAGTTCCTATCTACCACAAACACCATGTGAAGTTTCAAGTCATTTTTGCCAGACACTCTTATTCACGAGTACAGACATAGGTGAGAAACGTGGAGTTCAGCGGCACATTCAAAGTTTCAACCTTAGTAAGAGGCATTTCAACACTAACGTACCAGCCTGGAAAGGGAAGTCTTCCCAGTGTCCTGCTCCAGAGCTGTGCGTGCTTTTCTTGGCTACTGAGGAACATGGAGCTTGTCAGGATTAAATTAGATTATGTAGACTTGAAAAAAGAAATCACTAGTAAAACTACCTGCTTACGAACGCATAACTGTTTCACAACCTAGAAGGAAATTTCTTTATGGTTTTAATAAGTTTGCTCTCTACAGTTTCACGTTTATCCCTTAAAATACAGTTTCCTTCAGGGTACCATTGTCAAGGGAATACCATTTACAGTGATGCATTACTGTCACACGTTAAAGCTGTAAGACTTGTTCCATACTACTTGTGGTTTATAAATGGTCACAGATACTGGGGTTTTCCTCATTTCCTTCATTTTCTCAAAATAACGGAGAGAAGCCATTATTTGATAGCAAGCACTTCCTTCCCCAGGTCCATGTCTTTATCTGACTATGTTGTTAGAGCCTGTCAAAACAAGTCAAAAGGCACAAGGTCCCTGTTTCAAAGCAACTGAATGCTTTCCCATACTCCTAACTGGAGATGTGTTGAATTTCCTAACAGTAATGAAGCATCAAAACAAAATGTGATACTTCAGCAGTAACATTAAAATCTAACATAGCGTGTTTTAAGACTTTTTGCCCTCTCGTAATCATTTCTTAAAAAAACAACCAGAAAATCAGTTTAAATTATTGAAGCTCCCAGCATCACATTGCATGAGGAAGCAAACCAGGTTCATTAAAAAGAGATCAGATGTCCTGTTGGATTATTTGTTTCAAGAACCCAAAAATACATTATTTACTTAAAGAAATACCGATAACGAAACAAGCTTGGAACAAAAAGTTCCAAGTAAGATAATTCAAACTCAAGCCCCATCTTTAAAAAAAATACACTAGCTGAAGAAAAACAGCCATTTTAAATGTTGCCCCATTTTTGCCTGTTACTTAACTCTAGGCAATAATCAATGAAATATAAAGACAACTTTATGTGAATTTCTACCACAATATGAAAGAGTTTCTATTCATTTTGCTTCAAGCTCATCCAATATAAAACTGCCAACATGACTCACAAATCTATTCAAATATTTACATTCCACCATTACAGTTCAGAGAGACAATAAACTCCATGCCTATATTTAAACAAAAGCAGGCTCCAATTTCTACAAGTTGTTATACGTGAGCAGCACCTTGGGGTTTCTTGGAATGGCAAGGGACCTCCTTCCCTGCAGGGCTCAGCATTTGCCTGCATTAGCCACCTTGGAGAACCGGGGCTCTCAAAACCTTGTGTGCTGAACACGTATATACAACTGGTGGATATGTGATGCATCTTTATAGAGGTATTGAATGGAAAGCTGGGAAGGAGATGCAAACCACACCATCTGTACCTTACAGTCATCTGTTCCTGCCCCCACCATTAAATTGCACTTCCCAACATTCTTCCTTGCTCTAAGTCAAAGAAACATAGAAGGTAAGAACACAACACTAATGAGAATTTCATGCAAAATCTAATGAAACCACATTAAGAGTGTGAAAAGCTTACAGAAAATGCATCTGAAGAAGTATTTCCAGTAAGTACTCAGATAAAGTGATATGAAGAACTCCAAGACAAAATACCTGCAGAGCCCAAATGTGTTGAAGTGCTTTTACCGTAACTGCACAGCATCTTGGCGGAGCAGCATGCCATTCCCAGGTGTACTGGATTTCCTGGCTACAACACTAACTTCTAATGTCTATTATCTCAAGGAGAATGTATGTCTGTAAGCATCATTAAACTCAATCTAGTCCTTTCAGTAAAGTACAAATCCCAAAACTGAGTGGGGAGGAAAAGGCTGGAACAAGAGCACCTCAACCAGGTGTGTGGAGGAGCCAGTCTTGCCACCAGGACTCTCGCTCACAAACTAACAACCGTGAAGCAGCCTCTTGTGCCCAGGGAAAAAACAAAAGGAGTAAAAGTAATCATGAGTCTGTAGTACTCACAGTATAAATTATCTTTACCCTGTGTCTGGAAAGGTTTCAGAGCACGCAGGCAGGCCCATCAAGAGCGATGGAGACAACTTGCATGCAGCGATGCCTGCAGGATCCAGAAGCCGGGTATGTTAAAAGAGGCCGACTAAACTCACCAGTTTTTAGCCCGCACTCCTCGCCCCAAGGATAAGAATGCAGGAATGTTATATAGCCCTGTATACGTTAGCAGACCTTAAAGCATTTTACAAATGTAGCCAGTGATGAACGTCTGTTTTGCAGGTGATGAAACTATGACAAAGTGACTTGCCCAAACTCATCCCAGCAGGACAGTGGCAGAAATGGGAATAAAATTTGGGACTATCAAAGCACTGTGTAGTGCATTATCAACAAGGCAAAGTATCGCAGGGCTTTATAAATGGAGCCTCACTGCAAACTGCTTGGCTGAAGATGGTTTTCTGCAATGGTTAGCTGCATTTTAAACTGCTACAGATTTCAAATACATCCCCATAGCAAAAGGTGTTCCCATGAAAGAAATAAGGAAAAGAGGCAGGTAAGGAAAACAAGGGGTAACAGGTTCAAACTGGAAGAGAGTAGATTTAGATTGGAAATTAGAAGGAAGTAATTCACCCTGAGGGTGGTGAGACACTTGTACAGGTTGCCCATGGGGGCTGTGGATGCTCCATCCCTGGAGGTGTTCAAGACCAGGCTGGATGGGGCCTTGAGCAACCTGGTCTAGTGGGAGGAGTCCCTGCCATGGCAGGGGGGTTGGAACTAAATGATCTTCAAGGTCCCTTCTAATCCAAACCATTCTATGATGAACCACAGTTCTAATCTCTGATCTGCAAAGATTTAGGCCGAAAGTTTTGATTCAGCTGCTTGTAAGTGTGCTCTCACTGAAGATCCAGAGGCACAGGACAAGCTGCCCATAGGCAGACAGGGATTAAGATGTAAATGCTGCATTTGTTTAGATTAACCAAGCAGAAACGTAAAAACCATCTCAAATAAAGTACTTCCACATTTCTTCGGTTCACTACAACCTTTCGTTAAAAGGTTAGGTACATCTGCTGACTATATGGCCCCTGGAGAGTAGTTCAAGTAAAGATGCATGCAAATTGCAACTCAAGGTGTAGGTTACTGTTCTTAAAATCTGCAGGGTGATGACAAAGACAACACACGCAGAAAGGCAGCTGCAAAGTTGCCTCTGCACTTTTAACTCAAAGCACACTCTTCCAGCTCGAATAAGCTGGTCTCTGGCTTGTTTTTATTCTAAATATCAACCAGCTAGATGAGTCCAATTATTGACATTTACACCAGGGTATGAAATTTGCAATTGAAATAAAGCTGTATCCCATGAATTTGAGGACAAAACTTGCATAAACGGAAGTGAGCTCTTCACGTTACATTTATTCTCACAGCTTTGCCAGGAACAGCCAGGTATTACATTGGAAATTTATCCTAAGTGGTGTAAACACGGAGCACTGATGCTATCCTGTACTCGCCACACTAGGGAAGTATAGAGTTTTCTGTCAATATTGACGCTGCATTCTGAAAGTGTTTTAGCTCACAAAATCTCTAGAAAGACCACTAGATGAGTACATAAATTCAAGGAGTTGTTTTGAAAGTGCTATCGGAAGGATCTTTCCCCCCCTGGCCAACAGCAGCACGGCCAGCGCTGCAGCTCATTGCACTTGGGGACTTTAACACTGGACTTGACTCAGCAACGCGAGGCCTCCGTGGCCAGCGCTGCCCGTTGGCACAGGACGTCCGCACATCCCAAGGGGGACTCGACCGCTGCACGGAAGCCTCCTTTCTCTTTCGCACAGACCAGACTTGACTCAAACCACACATCTCCGCTTTCACAAGCATGTAGTTGCCCAACGTTGGTGCCTGGCAGGTAAAAGCAGCTCAGTCTTTAGCCAAGAGCACTTCACCCCTCTCTGCACAGCCCCGGGGCTGGCTGTCCCCTGCTCTCCCCCAGCAAACACAGGCTTCGCCAGAGGACAACGGTCCCAAGGGGCTGCCACCAACAGCTCCAGCGCGGCACCTTCAGCCATCTTCTGGAGGACGGGCTGTGCCCGAGCTCCCCCGGCAGCGCTCTGGAAGTCACACTTCTCTCGAAATCCCGGTTTCGTTTCCTCACCTCCATCCCCTGCCAGCCTCCCAGCCCGCTGCCTCCGCACAACCCACCGGGACGCCCGGGGCCCGGAACTTGTTGCTCCCC